>VZUI01039557.1:0-12284 GCA_013401135.1 Cettia cetti
TGAAATAATCTACATCCTACAGTATGTGCTTAGGAAAGTGTTGTGACTGTAACACAGTAAATTTAGACTGCTCATTTTATTCACCTGATGTGTCAGAGCATCAGTACCTTCATTAGTCACATGAACTTCAGCAATTCAAAAGGTTCAATGACAGTTTAATGACAAAGAGTGAGCTTAAGCTTCCATTCAAACCCCTTGCCTCTGCACATTTTGGTTGGGCTCTGTTGACACATCCCCACTCTGGTGTATCAGAACAAGGATAGGAAGCCTGTGTTAAGACTTCTTTCAATGAAGAATTAGGCAGTGTGTGCAATCATGTTAATTTTTTTCCCTTTTTTTATGCAATCCCCCTTTTCTTAGACTGAAGGAGAGTTTTGTTTTGTGTCTTCCTGGCAGCAGTAAATTTGCAAAGCTTCCACTGACAGAACAATGGCATTTTACCTGTTACTCCCCACATGAGGCATTCCCAGGAAATAATTATATGGGAATTGAGACCTTTGTGGACTGGAGTCATAAAGGGTAGTGAGAAATTGGGCTAGCCAGTACCTGTCATGCTGATTCACTCTTCTTACTGTTTTCTTATACTTTCTCATCTGCTTGTAATTTTTTCACTCTGAAAAATTCATTCTTGGGTGAGGGGCTGTCAGTCTGTACATGGCCAGTTCTAGCTTACTTTTCAGGTAGACAACAATATTTCTTCATCATTGTTTATTAGAGCTTGGAGAGTTTCAAATGACTTGACGAGCTCAGAAATGAGATTTCATTGATTTCTCCCATTTTAAAAGGAAATATACACACATGCATGTTCCAAATTTGCCTTTTTTTTTTTTTAATTTTTTGCCACTATTAATGTCATGCTGGAATAGGTTGTCCTTAAAATGGACTGGGCTTAGGTAGTGTCCAGTACAGTGTGGCTCTTGTCCAAGCGTGGTCTCACTGATATTTCCAGCCTGAAGGATGGAAAGGTCCCCTAACTTCCCTGAAGAGAACATGTCAACAGCCTGGTAAAGTCACAGGACTGCAAAGGAGCCAAAGCAACTGGTAGCCCATGAAAGGAAAATTAATTTAATTTTGCTTCTATTCATGAGGCACCTGGGAAACAGAAATAACCCTCAAACTTAGGAGACTTGTAGATACTTTGTTTTACTAAAATTGGGGTTCTGTCCATAACATAAGAGTTAAAACCTAACACTAAAATTAAAATAATTGTTGAGAAAGCCAGCATGCTGATTATGCTGAAAAGCTGACCATGTGAAAACTTTAGTGAGGACACCAAAGCATCCTAAGCTTGTTCCCATAGTGATACCCTGAAGGGAGAGTTTTCAGCCAGTACATACATGGGAACCTGAGGAACCCCACACTGGAATATTTTACTCAGAGTTGTGTAATAGCATTCCAAACTTTGCATTTCACATCCACACCCTCTCCAAAGGAAGGGAGAAAAAAAGCTGACATAGAGACTCTAGGCCACTCCTCTGCAGTTTGCAAAAAGGAAAAAGAGTAGTGGCACTTCTGCTGTCTCTTTTCTACTGTCCAGAAACAAAAGTTCCCCGTAAGGGTACTATGCAACTGGAACTCTTCTCCAGGGACAGCAGACAGAGCAAGGAGCAGTGAGGAAGGAGAGCAGGTACATGGTGCAGTGACTGCATTCCCACTGGCATTCACAAGCTCTGTGTCTGCTTGACTGTCCCAGACTTCCTTGATTTTGGCTGACCTTACACAAGGCACCGTCCTGAGTCACAACTGAGCACAGAGAGCCCTCAAAGCACCAGAGAACCCTGTGACAGATAAACAGTGTGAAATCCTGCTGCAGTCTGTCCTGATGTCAAAGTGATCTTTGTATCACACCTCACTCCTTAAAAAGTGTTACTTTTATTGACAAGTCAGTGGTTGAAATGTAATAAATACTAAACCAACCATATCCATCATACACAATGGATCAATTGGCTTTTTGGCCTCAGGAAATGTGTGAGCAAGTGACCACACCATTCACAGTCATGCACACAAATCACCTGGATTGCAGTTCACAGTTTAAAGGGTGTGATTACACATCACAGCTTAAATGGTGGCTTATGAAATTTCATCATGGGATTTCAGGTATATTGGCTTAGAAATCTTCCTTAACTTTTCCTGGTGTCGCAATGTACGCCCTTGTTTATGAGCAAGGCCCATTGGAGGCAGATGGATCTGGAAAAGAAAATCCCTCCAGTTAGGTGCATATTTGGAAGAAAAATACAGACTAAGTTTCACTGAGTTTTAAATAATTTCTTCACGCTTTGGAGAGGGTAACTATTGTCTCAAGCCAGGTTATTAGATTGCTAGGAGGTGCACTCTCTGAGGAGTGATTAGTAGTGTAACTTTCAGGCCCTAATTTTCTGTTTATTAAAATCCTATATATTTTAGGCCTTAATAAAATCCTATATATGCTAGGCCTTAGTAACTTTGTTTTGCAGTTTGATTTCAGACTGCAATGTCATGATGAAATAAGATTGCTGACAATGTTCCAGAACAGTTAGAACTAGAAAGCCTAAAAATTCTTGAGTAGATGTCTTGAATCACTGTGTGATTTATTCATACCTACTTAACAAGTCACAAAATAACCCCAAACTGTATGTATTGAAAGCCTGCCTTCTTACTGTCATGATTATATATATGGGACACTAAAATGTACAATCAATGTCATTGACTCCATAAGCAGAAGGAGCAATAGGTGACAGACTCTTCCTTTGATTGACAAAGTCTTTATAGTTCATAAGACTGTTCGTGGGAATCGTGCAGCTGTAACCCCCTAAATGACTGAAAAATGTAGGTGGTAGCAGTCAGGTGTTACTGTTGCTGAGGCTGTCAGCCTGTAAAGATGGGTGTTTAGGTGCAAATAGTAGTAAAAGCACTGACTAAAGGCAGCAGTAGAGATTTCTAGAATTTAAAAAATAATAATCATTCAGTTTGTCTGAGAGAGCAGATCCTTTGGGATTTTGAAACCATTATAGAGCACACATTTTAGGTCTCTTTCTAGGAACAGGGTTTGCCAGCTGTGCATTGTTATTCTGTATACTAAAACAGATGGTAACAGTGACCATAGTCTAAGCAAGCATCTGATAAAAATACAGTTTTATTTTGACCATGACTGCCCTGATAAGGGAACTATAGATGTGAAAATATAAACTCATCAACAGGAGTGGAGAGGATGTCTGTATGGGAGGCAGCATAAAGTATTACTGACAGAAGTGACTGGGCAGTGAGGAAGCTACTGAAGTCTTTGCTGCAACTTCCAGCATTTCAGTTATCTTGGACATGTTCTTCTGTAGGAAGAAGGGAAAAAAGCAGCAACATAGACAGGTATTTCATAAGGCCTGATTTGTGACCAGAACAGTTAACAGTAATGTAGGCTATAAAAATTATTGTACCTATGGCAGATGCAATTAGGTATTTTTATCCTCTCATTCTCTTCTATTATTTGATTCCATTACCATGTTTTTCTATATTCGTAGGTTGGCTAAATATTCAGAGGCCTTGGGAGTCTAGATAATACAACTCTATTTAGGCTTTGACTCCTTATTTTGAGAGGAAATCCTCCAATTTACAGTAAAAGAGAGAACATCTCAATGTACATTTGGCTCTGCTTTAGCACACATTTAAATGCCAGCTCATCTAAAAATGCAGTGCAGTGAGAGTGATGGAACGTGATGGTTTTGTTGTTCAGGGAAAGCTCAGCGGGTATCAGTGAAGACTTTGTGATTTATACTCACAGGTCTTGGGTAGGGGATGTTATAGTGAAGTCCAATTTCTATTCTTGCCTCACATTCTTCTATGCACTGCTTAATCAGCTTTGGATCTGTTACCTATGATGATCACACAAACAAGTGTTTTATATGAGTACAGTAATTAGCAATTGGAAGCTCAAGTGTAAATGATCACAGCACGTGGCTTTCCTTAGTTTATTCTGGCAAATCCAAGGATACAATGATTGTATTTTTCACATCCATAAATGGTAACATTGGTATTTTCCTCAACTCAACAGTTCTGGGCTCGATGGTGATGAATCTTAAGGCCCAGAGGCTGTCAGGACTGAGGCTACACAAAGAGTTTTTAACCCAAACATGGTATTTTCTCTGTAAAAAGACAATACACATGTAAACTACTACTACATCTATGATAAATACTCACCTGTTCATCACTCTGTGAGGTCACCAGTGGAGAAAGGAAAGATACTGCTTGGCTTACATTCTGTTATCATCCTATCCAGAAACTCTCTTTGAAGTCAGAAATATGTGAATTATGACTTAAATTCATTTTTTTGATTTTGCATTACTTGAATTTAATCCCAGACCAATATGGGATATAAATAAGTGTTGTGATCTTGAATTACAAGAAGGGCCTTTGATTACCAGGGTTTGAAATTTCTTCCTTAAGAAAAAAATTAAAGTGCTTCTTTTAAAAGAAGTGCCAATAATTGCTGCTTTGAAAAGAAAAAAAAGAAGCTGCTGAGCTCTGTTTGCCATTGCATGGGTAATGATACACTTAGCTAACTTTGTAAAGATCAAAAGCTGCTTCAATTACCCAAGCAGTATCTTTGGAATTTAATTTTTTCTCGGCACTTTTCTACTGAAAAAAGACCTTATAGACTTCTACAGTAGTTAATGAAGAGCTGAAATGGTTTGAGATTTCTCAGGGATGATATTTAAACTGTAACCCAAATACACCAGCATTTAATGTGAACGAAATTTTGGGAACTCAACCCTTATATTCCTATCTTAGCATTCAACCACAGAGTGCAAACAGCAAGAGAGGAGTAATTTGGAAATTCACTATGAGGACACTCACGTTTTTGTTTTTTCGGAATAATGTTCTGGCTTCATTTCTAATGTACTCTTTCTCTCTCATGGTTTCCTCTCTCTGTCCTGATGCCGACTGCCAGTTTTTGGCTATATGCAAAACCTTGCGGTAAAGGCCAAGAACTTTTTGTCGAGTTGCTGGTGTCATCTAAAAAGACAAGACAAACCCCCCAACATATGCATGAACATTTGAGTTGCCAAAAGGCCAACAAGCAGGACATTTTTTTCACACCACTAAATTAGTTTAAAAATATTTCTGCTGTCCAAAGATATGCTGAGCTATATGAAAAAACCCTGAAATAGCTGTAAACAGTACAGCTGTTGAAAGCTGAAGACTCAGTCCAGCAAAGTATTTATACAGATACTCAAATCTATCTCCATTCAGCTTGAGCTCTTCCTCAAAATTAAGCACTTGGTTTAGTGTTTTGCTGAATCAAGTGTGGTACAAGAATGCCTGGGTTCTGTTTCACTGATGCATTGCAACAGACATTGGGCAAGTCATCGAAACTCCACACGGCCCCCTTCCTGAGACATTGTTGTACCAATGCTGACCCTATCTTTGCAAATCTGTGAATGAAATACATGATAAAGCCATCACAATATTGCTGAAAACTTGTATGGGCTCCAGGGGCTGAGAGGCTTATTTGTGATACCATGACAGTAGGCAGTAATGATTCAGCTGGAGTCTGATGTGATGAAAGGGTGATGAAAGCTGTTTTATCTAAGCACTCAGGAGAGGCAGACAAACTGTGGATTTAGGAAAGTCCTGAATGTCTTGATTTTCAGAGAGCTGTGTACCTGCTGAGCCCACTGAATCAGCCTCCAGGTGTGATAAGCCTATTTGTCAGAAGAAAGAATGCAATCTTATTCTTGCTTTATGTAAATGAGTATTTTATCATGTAAGTGGTTACACTATTTCATGACAGACCACAAATATCCCTGAGACAAATCCACTTCTGGATAACAACATTTTTGCCATGGATTAAATTAACAGAAACAATGACTTCAGCTTAAGGGGCACTGCAGCTGTGAAAGGTACCTCACTGTCCCAAGGGAAGGTGCAGCAGCACTGCCAAGTACATGAGGAACAAGTGCCAGGGACAGGACAGTATCTGACTATCAGGATCCATTTGCCAGCCTGGAGCTCTAGTTACTGAGGGTGAATCTACCCTGAAATCAGACCTGTGCTGGGAATGGACAGTTTGGAGCAGAGCAATTCAGACAGCCTGACCTCTCCTCTGGAGGGAATGCTCTCTTGGCCATGAGGAAAAGCTGCCTCCTAATGCAGCACCCAAGCTACCATGGGAAGCTTGGCAGTGTGCTATGGCTCAAATCCCTGCAGCCTGTGGCAATTCCTGGGATTCTGGGTTGTAAAAGAGGGGCCTGAGCTAAAGGCCTCTCAGGCTGTACTGTTCTTGAGTGCTGCCTGCAGCACAGTGGCTGACCAGAACCAGCGTCCTGTGGCTCCAGGCACTCACACCCTCTTTCCCTCACCAATTACAGATGCTAACCTGAACACAGGATTTGGCTCATGGTTCTTTTTCATTAAAAATCCTGAACTATAAATTCCTAGCCTTATCTTAATTGTTGTGTGATCTAAATACCTTTCATGGTTTCAAGAACTGCTTTTGTCTGATTCTTAAGAGCAAACATTTTTGTTTTGCTATTTGTATTTTATGTTTAACCAATAATATATTTTTCCCCAGATAGAAAATTATTCTGCCTACACAGCAGAAAGTACTTCTAGTAAATGTTTATTATATTTCTAGAAAATAAATTCCACAATAATATAACTAGGTAGTCCCAGCTTATCAAACACTTTGGAGTAAGTGGTTCACTTTATCCACTCTAGAGCTCCATTTCAGGCAGTGAAATCAGTCAAGACACAGATGTACCTGTATCTGAAAAATCACTGCTGCCCCCTGCTAGGTGCATATTGTGTACAGAAAATAAACAGTTCAGTTACAAGAGTTAACGTAGCACAAGCTAGGAGTTCCAAATCCAGCCCTCACCTAGAGCCTCTCCTGACTTCCCCCATCTGCTTATATCTGAAGGTGTCACCTCTGAGAAGGTGATAACAGCTTAGGTTTTCATATAATCCATAAAGAAAATAAAAGGAACAATGCTGGGGTAAAAATGTTTAAAATACAGATTTCAATTCTGATCTATGCATCAGACAACTTACAAGGTGACAGCTTGGGACAGCACATGCCCTTTGTTCAGAGCTGACTACACCTGCTGCCCTTGGATTTTAAACATACCAAGAATCTGCTCATAAAGATTTTCCTGAAAACTCTAGAACCAACAATTATTTTCCCCACTAGTTGCTTCCACTCCCCTACCTACAAGTTACTCTTTTGTTCTTTAACTTCTCTGTGCTGGAATTCTACAGAACTGTGTAGCCCCTCATCCAGGCATGGGCTGCACTTCTGCATTCTTGCTCTCCTTCCCACATATGCTGGATGATGTAAAAGACATTAAGTAGCTATTCATGTATGCTCAGCAACCAGCTGCTCCCAGGGCTCATTTAGTCAACAATTCCTAACATTACAGACCTGCTCAAAGCCATTTCTGCAAAGATACATAAATGATGGTACGAGGAGCCCTTTACAGATTGAGGACTTCTGTCTTTGACAGGAAAGGATGAGAGCAAATGAGACAAAATTCAAAGCCTGGGTCAGATTCTGATCTGAGTGGGAGTATAAATAGGGAGTAATTTCACTGAGAACAAAATTACTTCCAACTTAAAATGTTGTAAATGAGATTGGAATTTTTCCTTTGGTATAAACAGAGCCCACACTGACAGAAATGTAAGTGATGGTACAAGTCATGTATCAGGTGTAATTTCATCAAGTGACACTACTTGTATTAGTTTTGTGGGTGTGCAAAATGATTCTGAGTGGGATAGAAAGGAAGATAAGGGAGGCTTTCATGTCCTTGTAGTTACTCATCTTGCATCTTACATCTTTGGCATTTAAATATAATTATATTTCACATCTCTGGAATGCTAACTGGATGTTACACCACTTTCCCACTAACACCCATCTTGTGGTAGTCACACCCATTGTTTAACTTCTACCACCCTTCATTTTACTGCAGCAAGCAGCCCGCAGAGGTTAACCACAGGCATTTCTGTCAAAAAGTACAGGGCTAGTGCATTAGCTGAGCAAATTTGGGGTGTTCATTGCCACAAAGCAAAGCAGGAGAGGTCAAAGGCAGGTGTGTGTGCAGAGCCGTGTCAGTGGGGAAAGGCAGGAGGCGGCAGTTTGGAGCCCACGGCAGAATGCAGGCTTTGGAGGGAAGCAGGCGCTGGCTCCCAAGGAATCCCTGCGGGATGCTGGCAGAGCCGGGCAGTGCAGGGCTGTAACGCTGCCCCGGTCTCCGTGCAGCCCCTCCTATCAGTGTGCACATCCAAGCACCTGAGGCGCCCCATTGTGTCCAAACTCCAAAGGGGATTTGAGCAGTTAGTGACTCACTGCATGGTGAACGTGCAAACTATTCTCACTGTTAATTAAGACAAATAGTCCCTTAGACTATAAAATGCAGTAGGCTTTTCTTTCAGGAAACAAATACACATTCCTTTGGATTGTTAGATGATTGACCCAAAAGTTCAATAATCTGAATAATCAATAAAACACCAGTCTTATTTTGCTATTTGCAGGTTTGTCTAGAATTTTATCTAAAAGTTCATATAAAAAGAATAAAAAGAATCTGCCAACTGCGCTATACAATGACACAGGGCAGTGTCAAAGGACAGCTAGGACAGAAGACAGGCTGCACCAAGACTGACTACAGATCCAGGAGCAGCTAAGCCATAGGTGCTTCCCAGCAGAGGATGCTTGGCTGAGAATGCATGTCCAGCACTCTCCTCCTCCCCACAGCTCCTTTGGTGAAGTTGTGAGTCTATTTTATTTCATCCTTTCTTCTCAAGCCAACCATTAGCCACTCACTTTAAGTATAAAATCTGCCAGCAGTGAGTACATGGAGGATTTTAGAAAATAAAAGGTGAAAGGAAGAGCCCATGGGGAAAAAAGGATATTTTAAAACAATTGATCTCTTCTTTCACATCCCAGCTGACTGGGGCACGTGTTAGTAACACACACCTAGTGCTGGTGCTGAAACTGGATTTGCTTAGGCGAGGTGGGGAACAAAACCCTGCATGAAATAATTTGAAAAGGCAGCTTTGAACTTTTCAGATGTAAAATGTTTTATGTAGGAGCAACACAACTATCTGACAGCTGGTTTGCTACTGGCAAGGAGTCTAAAGAGACAGTGACAAACTGCTGGGCTGACTGCCTTCCAAATTAAGCTGTGGTCACATCTCTGAGGTAAATGATGTCATTCAAGACCATGGTGTATCAACACTGTAGTAGGGAACACCACCACGTTCCATACTATGTCCCCATAAGACAATCCAGCCTGTATGCCAATCTATGGCTTCTATTGTCAAATGCACTCTTTGGCTAATGTTTCTTTAAAAAGACGCTGAAAAATTCATGTCTGGGGTTTTTTTTAAGGAGCTCAAGGAGGCCACTTACCTAAAAAGTGACCTGCAGTCTCTCTCCTGCTGCTAATGCAGCAGATAATCAATCATTCCTTTCAGGGCTCTCCACAGGAACGAGAGGTCAGTAATCCATATTCATCTTTCATGCAAGTCTGCCAAAATGTGTCTGTGGTTCCTAAGGCAGCAGTGGATTTGGGCTGTCATTTCCTTAAGGGACAACAACTGAGACAATGAGCTCCTGTGGCACAGGGGGCAGGGATGGGGTCACAGATTCCTGTGATAGCTGGGTAGGTCACATGCCTTCCAGCATTATTAAGTTTCAAAATCTGGTTTCCACAAAAGTAATTTTGTCTTCTTTTACTCAAATCAATGACTCAGTGGCCTGTGACAGTACCCTGCAAACGCTGACCACATGTGGCTGCAGTATGTACTGGCAAAGTGAAAACTTCATTTGATTTTCATTCCTGATTGAACATTCATAACTTTTTTTTAAGATTCAGACAAAACCAAATCCTAGCAAACCCTCAATCACAGCTAAAGTATTCCATTTCCACCTGGTGAAAAATGACTAGAATGAAAGATATGTTCTTCCATGATGGTGTTACATCCTCATTTCTACCAGTGACACAAGCCTGTAAATTTCCAGACATTCCCATCAATTTAACTCAAAGATTTATTTCTCACGCTTCCCTTCTACCAGCTGCAATCATAAATGTATGCAGATTTGGTGAAAAAAAAAAATGAAGTTACTGAACCAAGATATTCCATAATGGTATCTAAAAGCAGGGTGACTTTCACAGGGTATAGGATTTTGTCATGCCAGTGTCTTTCTGCTGGCAAACTGAAGTGATCTGAAACCCCAATCAAAACCTCTGAACCAGACTCCCTAAGTCATTGTACTCACATTGTTCATCAGCTGGGAAGGGAACTCTGCTGCTCTATCTGTGCCTCAGATTTCTGACTGAACTCGTATCTCTTTTAAGCTTGCTCTTGCATATGGAGCAGTCTTTTGATCAGAAAAAGTTAACTGCATGCAAAGAGAGTATAATTAAATAGTAAAAGCAAGGACATGGATTTTATCACTGTTTCCTATGTCAGTTCAAATAAGCCAATTCACACAAAATTAAGGTTCTACAACATTCTTTGCACTTGAATAAATGAAAGTGGAAACCCTTAACTAGTTTCTTTTGATCACTGGGTTTTCATTCTCTTAGTCTGAGGTGGTCAAGACATTATCTGGTTTTAGTAGGACATACAGACTTGCCCTGGGAGTGCCTCCTGTGCTGCAGGAGTCTCAGGAAAAACAGAAATGCTGACTGTGAGAAGGGAGAAGGGAAACAAAAAAAAATTCTTTACTTATTTCTTGGCTTTCTCATGAAAAAGACAGTGTCCAGGTAAACTCTAAAGCAATATGAACTTTTTTCTAGTCTTGTCCAACTCCATTGTTCATGCTTTCATACCATTTTCTCCTCCTGTGTGCTTAGTTCTTTATTACTTGCAAGCAGAGAAAAATTTTAATGCAGAGTGAGAAATTTAGCAGAGAAAATGAATTCTCAGCTATCCTTGGATGGCCTTGCTTATATAATATAAAAGCATACAGAAATATAACAACATGGACACAAGCTCCAGTATAGATTTATGCACCTTATTCATACCTTGGCTTCCAGCCAAATGCAACTGAATGCATGAATAGAAATATTTCCCAGAATTGGAAGTGCTCCTAAGCTGGAGAACAGGTATAAATATTAATGCTAGAAGAGACAAAATCCTCCCTGACCCTCCCTTTCTTAATTCTGAGGGTCACTCAATGAAACTCATTGATAGACATGATTTTTAGTTGCTATTTGAGAACCATAGCTGGGCTGTGGGACACAGAATCAGGCGGGTTAGAAAAGACCTCTGAGCCCATCGAGTCCAGTCTGTGAGCAAACACCACCTTGTCACCCAGAGCAGGACCATGAGTGCCAGTCCTGCCTTAACACCTCCAGGGATGGTGACTCCACCACCGAACTGGGCAGCCCATTCCCATGTCTAATCACCCTTTCTGTGATCTTCCTCATGCCCAACCTAAACCTCTCTTGGGCCAGCTTAAGACGCTTCCTTCTTCGCCTCCTGTGAGCACTGAGCTGTGGGCACCGAGCACTGCGGCTTGGAGTGCTCTGGATCACAGATCGCTGTGGGCACTGACGGCTGTGAGCACTAAGCACTGTGGGCACCAAGGGCTGTGGACATTGAGCGCTGTGGGCACTGGGCACTGAGGGCCGCTGTGGGTCACAGAGCGCTGTGGGTCACAGAGCGCTGTGGGTCACAGAGCGCTGCCCACACCGGCAAGATGGCGCTGCCGGTCCCGACGACCTGGAGCCGCGCGTCCACTAGGGGGCGCTGCCGGTGGGGAGGAGTCCTTGCGCCCCCTGGCGGCCGGGGCGGCCCTGCCCCCGCAGCCGGGCGGAACCAACGCGCGAAGCAAGGGGGGAGGATCGGCCCACCGCACGCGCCTCCGGCTTCTCTTCTCCCTCCGCCCTCCCCGCTTGTACCCCCGCCTTCCCCTCCCCCTCCTCCTTTACCTTGGTGCAGTCTCGCCGCGGCCCCGCCCTCGCCGGGTGCCCCCGCTCCGGTGGGCGCGGGAGGCGCGAGCCGCAGCCTTCCCTGCCCTCACCGTGCGTGCGGCGTCGCGCGCCCCGCCCCTCGCGCGGTACGCCACGCTACGTCACGGCGCGTCCGCCAGCTGAGCGCTCGCCCGGAAGTGATGCGGTGGAGGCAGAGCCGCTCGGCGCCGCGGAGGTGAGTGAATTGGACCGAAGCTCTTCCCGTCCGCCCGGGCTGCGGGGGAGCGGCGGCGGGAGCGGCGGGGGCGGCGCGGGGCTCGGCACGGCTCGGGCGGCGGGGTTCGTCCGTGGCCGCCGCGCTGCTCCTCAGCCTCGCCAGGTCCGGTTGTGCTCGGGGGG
>VZUI01039557.1:12384-71309 GCA_013401135.1 Cettia cetti
GAGCCTGCCAGGGCTGGGGGAGCGCCGCCGCCCTCCCGCCGCTGTCTCCTCCCCGCGGGGGCCGGGCAGGGCCCGCCTGTGGCGGCGCAGCGCGGCCCGGCAGCGCTCGGGCCCGGCTCCAAAGGCCGCCGGGGCTTGGCCGCTGTGGCTGGTGCCTCTCGGGTATCCTTTCGCATCCCCCTTGCTGTACTGCCCTTCACCCCGGCCCTACCTCAGCCGCTCAGTCCGGGCACCCTCATGAGTGTCCTAGAGGTTTGTGTTGTTTTAGGACACGCAGCCTTGGAGCTTTTTGGAATGGAGGGCTGAAAATGAGGGTATCTGCGGTCTCGGTGCCGCTGTGGAGGCGTGCAGAGGCTCGCTCGGCACCGCGCCTCACGGCTCCGGTGCCAGCATTCGCTCCGTGGGTGTGTGTAATGCCACGGTGCCCGGGCTGGCAGGCAGCGGAGGCAGCGAGCTGGGAGCGGGGAGTGTTCAGTCACGCCGTGAGGAGCGCTGGAGCAGCTGCTGTGAAACGCCTCACCTCCCTTCCCCCGTCCCGGCTTTGTGTTCCCACACGTTCCCACCTTGCCCTGCTGCCTCCAGGTGTTTTGGTGCCCACATGGCAAACCTGTTCGGGGAGACGTGCCATGTGAGGAGTGATGACTTTAAGAATTTAGCTGGTTTTCAGCCAAAGCAATGCTCAGCATTTGGCTGGGGCTGTTCTCAGCAGGGATGCCCGGTGAGGTGTGCTGCACCACGGTTTGGCCTGGCTGCTCTCCAGAGCCAACATGATGGTGTGAACATGCAAGTGTGAGGCTCCAGTGAATTCCGAGCTTCTGCTACATGGAATTTTTCATGCTGTAAATTGCAATCAGAAATGGGTTAAATATTCATGTTTCTCATGACTGCTTTAATCATTTAATTGGTGCTACCTATGAGAATATTACAAAATTGAATGTTAATGGTTTCATGGTTATTTTTTTAAAGGCAACAAAATGTGTAGCATGTTTAATTTGGAAATTAATGCAAAAAAAGGTTTTATGAAGTATGGGGGGGTTAGAGTTATCAGGCTGTTGAAGCTCTGTGTCTTTGAGGTGCTGATTTCAGTGATCTCTGCAAATACCAGAATTTGTGTAGACTGGGAGTAAGATTTGAATATTAACAGGTTTTGGACTGGGGTCTAACAGCCTAGCACAAGATACCTGCAAGAAGAGGATGGTCAGGGCAAGTGTATTCTGCTTGAACTCTTAATATGTTAATCTCTCATATTATTAAAATGCATAATGGATTGATATTCCTGGTACACTAGGGTATATCATAATAAATTTGTTGCTTTGTATACTTTTTAAAAAAGCAAGCATAGGAAAAACTAACTGGCAGAATTGCAGTGTGATATAACTCAGTAATAACGGCACCGTAAAGTTTAATGGAGCTGAGTTTAAAGTATACAGGACATTTAAAATTTCTGGCTGTTTTCAAGCATTCCAAAGCTGCAGTTTTGAAGATAGTCTCATACTCCTTAGTAAATTATTTTCTTGCTATGCCCCCATTTATCTCTTCTGCTAAAAATTAATATATAATCTTCCTCTAGACAAAACAAGTGGTTTTAATGTTTTTCAAGCAGCAGAGATAATTTCTTCAACTTCGAAGGGCATGAATGAGCATCAAAGTTGATGTGCACAGAGGAACAGTAGTTACTCTTAACTGCTGCTTAATTGAGCTTGTCTTCATGCCAGTGTCAGCTCCAATTAGCAGGAAAATACTCATGTTGCAAGCCAGCACTGAAATATTTGGAGAGTTATGGCACACATTAGCCAAGCAATTACCAGCACCAGCAGTGCTGGTTCTGTACCCTGCACTGCTGGTCTGTGTTTGAAGAACAATGGCCAACAACAATGTTCCACTTGTAGATGATATAAGGACAAGACATAAAACTGTGCTGTTAACTCAGGGATATAAGCCATTCTCACATCTCACTGAAAATTGGATGAAAAATAGCAAAGATGATGGGAAAGGGTTTAAAATTGAACTCGTGTTGGCAGAACATGTACAAGGCCCTCTTGAGGGTAGTATTAAGAGACTATGCTAGATTTCATGTTGGATGGTTGTCATTCCCATTTGTGGAGGAATGTCATGGAAGATCTTTCAGGATGTAGTGGTGAGTGTGAGTGGGTGGCAAATGCATACAGGCTTAGAGGAACTGAGACTATCCCGCCTGCTGTGTTCAGATTTTCAGGAAGTTTGATTCTGTATGGTGGGAAAGTGGTAGAGATGTTTAGATTCAAGATTTTGAATCTTGAATTTTTTTTTTCCAATTCTTCATAAGAAAATTTGGGTTTATAGAGCCTTTACTGCTCTAGGAGCTCTGTGCAGTTCTTTCATGCTAAAGTTAGAATATCTCAGGTATCTCAAGACTACATAACTCTCAGAGGAAAAAGGAGCCTGTACAGTTCCTCACTGGTTCCACAACTGAATCTCCCTGACCACAGCTTGGCATAACACTGAAAGGGGCTGTTTCCTCTCTGCTGGGGGAGGAGATGGAGGAGGGAATTCTGTCTCCAAGCACCAGCTATGCTGTAACTGGGGCAACCAAGCTGAGGACTGAAAGGCAGAGTGTCAGAGAAGTTCAGCAAGCTGTGACAGACAGAGGGACTGGTAACAAGGGTGCCTGCAGGCAGTACCTGCCCTTACCCTGCTTACCTGTGCACCCTGTGGATGTGTGAGGTATGCATGCTGTCTCTCTCTTTCTCTTTTCCCATTCTTTTTGACATGGGCTTATTCTTCTTGGCAATTAATGTGTGGTTCTGCTGTAAACCACAGCTGGGGGGCCCAGAGTCCCTGGGACATTAGAAGAGAACAGGCAGCAGGGAGGAAACTGGTGTTGGAGAAAGTGGAAAGGGCAGGGTTTAAGAAAATCTTGCTTGAAGGATATCTGGGGGCAGTTAGAAAGATTGAGATGAAAAGTGAGCTTGAGAGGAATGGTGAAAAAAAATAGCATGGAGGTTTGGAGGAAGAGAGAGCTTATTGCTGTTAACAAGGAATGTGAGAGCTGAATTTCTTTTTCCTGGCAGCTGGGATAGTGGACATCTTGGGTAGTACCTGAAATAAGTCTCTTATTCTTTTTCAGTGCATGTAACAACAAGGATGTTCACACTGAGGGGGAGGAACAAGAAATTCTAAGCAAACAAAAAAGCCAAAGCAAAATAAAGCAAACAGAGAGCCCGAGTCTCCTGAGGGTAAGTTTCTTCTGTAGTGACTGTGAAATATCAATAGCTTTGCCAAAACTTCAGATGAAATTGGCCATTATGGTGGTTAGTGGTTTGATATTGAAAGGATGCTTATTGAAAGGCACATGTTCTTGTTAAATATTCTTTTGACTTAATCCTTTATAGTGTACTTTTTATTAAGGGTTTCTTTGTTCAGATATTAGGTGTTTGAAAAGTTAGTTGGCATATGTCAGGAGTTGTTTTAGGATGAATGATGGCTTTTTTAATGACTCTTGTACCTTTAAGAATGAATAAATGGATGTCCTAATAAACTGTATCATTTATTCATTTTTAAAGTACCCTAAGGCCTAATCCTTTAGTCATTAATCAGGAGGAATTCATGCTCTCTTTAATGAGTTAAGTCTGGCAGTGATAATGTCTTTATTTCTGTGTGTGTGCAGGCATGCTGGGGAATACCAAGGAGGTAAATCAGTGTTTTCTCAAATTTTCTTTCTAAATGGGCTCTACATTGATATTAGGGAGAGCACAACTTTGTGTGCTAGAAAACTAGGTTCCAGCAGCCTCATTTTCTAGTGCTACATCAGAAAGCAATAACTATGTGCTAAAAGTGTGTTTAAATTTTGTAAAAAGAAGATTATATCTTATTTAAGCATAATTGTAACAGGTAATAACTTCCTCTTTCATGGTGATTGAACTCACTGGTGTTCAGATACAACACACTTCCACCTCCTTTTTCTCATAGTGTCACTATGTGTTCAGGAAATTGTTCCTGGTGAATCTCCTAAACAGGTTTGATTTAGGAAACTCAGAACAGACTATGGATGAGACTTTGGCCTGTACAAAGGAAGGTTGACATTTAAAAGCATCTTAAAACACTGTGAGGCTTAATAATTCTGAGAAAATATCTTGACAGAACTTTGTATGGTGGTCCTGGAAGGCCATCTCAAAGTATTGTCACCTTGAAGAGGTGAAATATAATCCTCAAACATATCAGATATCCTGACATTTTTAGTACAACACTTTGCAGAGTACTTGTGAGCAATTTGTGTTCTTCCAGCAGCATCCTGGTAATAGGTTCTTCTATAATTAGCTTCTTCTAGACACGAAAAAAAATCTAGAGTGTTTTTTTTTTTTCCCCAGTAATACAGTTCACACAACTTGGACTGTTTCACTGTCAATTTGGCAGTCTGGTAGGATTTACTATTCTAATATCCAGAGTTTATACCATTACAAACACCATGTGGAGTTTTTAGTATAACTTAAAATATATAACTAATTTTAAGTAGTTTTCAGGGATATAAAAATAAGATTTTTTTTAAACTGGCATTTACTGGTGTTTAGAAGTTTTATAAGATGACTGTAAAAAACCTGTTTTGCTGAGGAACCCACCACAAAGAATGGCTGTTTCCTTAAAATTTGGAAAGTTGCAATATGTAATTTTCGATGAAAACTGAAGGACTCTGTTCCTTCTTTGTGAGTCTTTTCTGAGACAGAGTATTTCATAAATACCTTTGAAGTTTCTTTTCATTTCTGTCTAGTCACAAAACAGTTCCATGTGCAATATGAGTCGTCCGAAACAGTCACCGAAATTATCATCGGTACACACACCTTCACCTGCTGCTGCTTCTGCTTCAGAGGCACCTGCAGACTTCCATGAGGTATGTGCTCACTCCCCTGCAGTCAGGGTGTGCACACATTCCATGTGCTGGCAAATTCCCATTCTTTGCAGTGGAGTTTAGTGGCTGTGGTGGTGCTGGGTCGAAGGTTGAATTTGATGGCCTTGGAGGTCTTTTCTAGCCTTTATGATCCAATGATTCCAAGTGTTTCATTGTATATTCAGTTAATATTCATGATTGTATCTCAGGTACTTTTATCTCTGGGGGTATTTTGAGACATGCAACTCATGAGAGCTATCTCAGTAAAGTTCAGACATCAGGACTGATGAAAAGTCCATCAATAGATACTAAGTCATCTGAGAAAACATGGAATGAACAGACAAAACAAGTCTATTAAAAATCCTTTCTGATGTGAGAGAAAGATAAGAACTGAATTTGTTAACTTGTACTGTTCTTCAGCTATTAGAAGGACTGAGTGTTGAAAATAGATAGGTCATTAATGAAGGCCTGAGGAATAGGAATTTTCTAAATCTAAGCAAATATAGGGAGAAGAAAAGAAGCAAGATAGCGATGTGGGGGAGTAGAAATAACTAGATAATGTACTGTCTTCTTGATTATGCAAAAAAAGGCTGAGTAAGACTGAAATGTTCTGTAAAATTATCCTTATACATGTGGAGAGCACAGCGACTTAAAAACAGATCACTGGTTGAATGCATGTCTGACCTATGTATTTGCTTTTCATACTAATTGATATTTAATCCTGTTCTAGCCCTAGGAAGACTTTAAATTACTGTTCTCTGTAAAACTTTTGCTTTTGTTTTTCCAATTTCAGCTTCTCCTTCAGAAAAGCCTTTATCCTCCGTTGATGCAAGAGTCATCATGGACTTTGGCAGCTCCATTCAAAGAACAGCATCTCCACAGAAACCCAAGTGACTCCATAGCTAATAACTATACTCTTACTGCACAGGACTTAAAATTGAAAAATATGAAAAAATTCAAGTCCTTTTCAATGATAGAGCTGTCACAGACTTCATTGTGTATCCATATTTGATTGTGTTTATAAATTTAGGCTTGATTATTTCATGCATTGTTATCTCTAATTCTTTATTAGCTAAAGCATCATCTCTGGAATACATCACTTATCCCTAATAAACACTTACCAGCTTATCACCTCAGAGTCAGTATCAACAAATTTGCCAATGCGTGCATAACTTCAGTACATGAAAGGCAAGCTTCAGATTTACTAGTTAGGTTCATTCCTCCAAATAACCACATGCAGTGCTTCTCTGTGACACTGTATTTTTTCTTATTTCATTATGTGATTGATTTTCTTTGCTCTGTTTTTCACCAATATGAAATAATATCTTCTTTGAAAAACATGTCTGTATGTGATTTTTCTTAACTGATATTTAAAGCTGCAAGGAAAAGGCGGCGATGGAATTCTGACAGGTAACGTACTGTAATGTTATAAAGATACAGAATATTCCAGTAAGTCTGGTTTGAGTTGTGATTTAATATTTCTTTTTACTGAATGCTGTGTTTAGCATGTTAAGTCCCTACAAAAAAATATATGTTCATCAAGGCTGGCTTTTTTGTCACAAGATTTTAATAAGATAATCACATGACAATACATGAAGATTTTGGGCAACCTAAATAACTGTCCTAGTAGGTGTGACTCTGATAGAACTGCTCACAAAATGCTGCCTGTCTGAGTGATATTGGGCTGTTGTAAAGTTTGCACTATTGCATCCTTTGGTAAAGTAGTATATTGTATTATGCAATTTTAATGGGAGTTTTTTTATTGAATAATTGAAATGCTTCCATAGGTCATATTTGTCCTCAGTGTAGCACAAGTGGTTTATATAATCCTTGTCATCTGTCTTTAAACATTACTGCTTGTTTATTCACTAAACTTGTTTTGTTTTTTTTTTCAAAAGTACTTTGTTAAAGTGTTTGAATCGCATTTCACTGAGTGTACCTGCTCATACACCAGAACTACATGTCATAAATTATACAGACAACCAGCCATTGACCCCAGAAGAACAATTTGCTCTCATGGATTTACATGAGAAGGAGATAAGTAAGCGACAAAAGCCACCTTCAAGTGATGATATAGAGGTATTTATATAATTCCTTTTTAAGGTGGAAGTAGCAGCAGTAATCATCTGCAAGATATCTAGAAACTATTTAGTAAAAAGTGGCTGAGAAAAGCAGGCAGCACATGAGGATTAGGAGATGTAAATACTCAATATAGCAAACTGCTATTAAATATTGTCAACTCCTTTTTCATTTGTAGCTGCTCTGATTTTTGTTGTAAAGGGTTTGCAGGTTAAGTATCTTCTCAAGTTCTTAACCTCTCATGTTTTTCTCTAGTACTTTTTTGATCAGTAATTTAATATGCTGAACTGAGTTCTAGTGGTCTATGTGCTTGCATCAACACAGGTTGGAAGTACTGTAAAGATGTCAGTGCTTTAAAAGGAGCATAGATAGATACCCCAAATCCATTATATTCAAACACCTTTCAATTACAGAAAAAGCTCAAGTGATAAAAAAGCTAAAAATACTTTGTAGTAATTAATTATCTGTCACAAAATTCATACAGTAAGTGTAATCTTTTGAACTTTTTAGCGGTACTGTTACTACATACATAATGGAGTGCGAGAAGACATGCTGGCACCTCAGGATAAGGAAGTGGTGAATAAAATTTTAAAACATATTCCAACTCACATTCTTCCTAGCCTAGAGATGGAGAAATTCCTGAAACGTGTGAAAGAAGAGATTAAGGCAGACTATAGTATCAGCCTCATGAAAGCCGTTGGTAAGACTCACAGTCTCTGAGCAGTTCCAAGTATGTAGACATTTACTGTATACCTTGAAAGCAGGTCTCCATTCTATTCTTAGCATTCATGGAGAATTCCTTTGGGATCAGTAGAACTACAGTAGATCTCTGAGAGAAAACAACCTGTAATTATGCTTTTTAGGATTCCAATTTCCACAAATAGCTGTTTATGAAACCTTACATCCCGTCAGGTGGAGAGATGGAATGAAAAATTGTTTCTCCTGCCTCCCATTTTAGAATCAGAACCAATTCTCTCTTGTTGGGGAGGATGAGGCCAATCAGCCATTCTTGCACTCTCTCTCTCTCTTTTTTTCTGAAATAATTTTAGAGTCAAATTTGTAATTTGGTTATTGTGCTGTATTTTATGCTAAAAATATACAAATTACTGTATGACTGTGTTAGCTTTAAATGTGCAGAACTCTACAGTTTCCTGAACTATGAAGATACAGTGGCTTTGAATGTAGGTTTTGGGTATACATGCAGTCTAACCATGATATGTATGATTTGTTCTAGTTGATTATGTCTTGTTGGATCCCGCTGAGAGGAAGAGACTGTCTATTCAAAGCACCCCACGCCCTTTTCCCAGGAGAATTATCTGTGCACCGGTCCCATGGCACAGCTCTTATAAAGAAACGAAAAGTTGGAATGAAAGCAACCTGTTTATAGTGAATTCATTGCTGCCCACTTTGCAAGAGCTCTGGCTTTCTCAGTAAGATGGCTTGTTCATAGGATCTTAATGAAATTTAGCATGCTTTTATTTTATGATTTGGTTAGAGAGTGGATCTGCTGACATCTCTACATATGCTACAGAGAACTTGGGGGAGCCACTAGATACAAAGTGGCAAAATATGTTTGTTTTCTAAATAATTCTTTTTTCTGAGCCTCTAAGAATTTCAGTATGAAATGGTTGTTTCCTGCAATCGCTGAATGAACATGTGTTACTTGCTGTGAAAAGATCATCCCCTTTGTTAAAAGGTGCTATGCCTAAATTTAAACAATACATTTATTTATTATTTTATTTAAATTAAATATTATTAAAATTCAAATTAATTTTAATAAAAACCTAATAATTAAAATTATAATTTTGAATTTTAATAAAGAAAGGTTTATTGGTCAAGTAAATGGTGATTTGGAATTCTCATCCTGGCTGCTGGTATGAACAAAATTAACTCTTAAAACTGAATGCCTTTCAAATGTATGTAGTGAAATTTGCCCTGGGGACATTTGAAAATTGAGATGTGTAATCTTAGGAAGTTAAATATGGTAATTAGTAATTCTGAGAGCTGTTTTTGCATTTAAGAAACACTTGGCAGGAACTTAAGCTTGTATATTACAGACTGTGATGTATGCCATGCTGCTGAAATTTCTTTTTTTTTCCTTGTAGTCAGGATAGCTACTTGTTAATATGGAATAGAAGCAGTAGGTGTCATTCTGTGTATTCTTTAATGACTGGATACAGTAATGAATATTGGAAAAAAATAAGGCAATTTTAGCAAAGAATTAAGAGTTTTAAATACAGCAAGTACAACTAAAACTTGTGAAAGCTTCATGTTTGTTGATAGAAAATCCCAATCAGAAATGCACTTGTTGACCAGCTTAGCAATGGGGTGATATTTATGAACAAAATTACATTTTTTTGTGTTTATAATACACTTGAGGCCTTCCTGACCATATTTTGTGTATTTTTTTTTTGAACAGTATTTCATCAGGATGTCCTCTGTGTTTCCCTTCCCTAGGTACAGCCACGTCCGGTTTGTTCGCACTGCAGAGGTGCTCTGTGGAGACCTGCCCCTGCTGCCTGCAGAGTTCGAGGACATCATCCAGAGGCACTGTGGGGAAGCTCGTGATATCCTTCAGAACAAGTCAGTGGTAGCTGTAGATAATAGAAATCTCAGGCGCTGACTTACATGAAGGCCCATTTTTAGAACAGATCTTAGACAGAGATGACACCAGTCCCAGCCACAAGGCTGCCAAAACAAAGGGGTGAATAGCCCTCAGAGGAATAAACATTGGGATACTGTCAGAACCTTTGGAACTGCAAGAGTGCTTGCACAAGAATAAATGGTAATAAACTGTGAATAAATGGAGACTGGAATTCAGAAGGTTTCTAACCATGAGAGGAGTGGAGTCTAGAATTTCTTTTTTTTTTAATTACAGAAATCAGTTTAAGAAAGAGAATATGTGAGGCACGTGATAGAAAGGGTTTGCATTCTGCTGCCTGAGATATCTTCCAAACTTGTTTCTCATTTAATGCTAATAATTGAATATTGTTTCATAATCAGTAAAGCAATATAATTTACTATTTTTTTGTCTATTACTACTAATTTAAACTAATCATAGTGGTCCGTTATGGCAAGCATCCTTAGCTTTAAAACTCAGGTTTCCTCTAAATCCTGGAAAGTATAGTTTTGTTTGATATCTAATTACCAATCCTCTTCCAGCCTTTTGGATTTTACTTATTCTCTGGGTAATTTCTGACTTTAGATTTCGTTGCAAGGAGCAAAGTAAGACTAACAAGCTTTTAAAAACTTTGTCTCCATATTATTTCATTGTAGGTGGATCCCAACTTGTGCATCTATTTTCATTGATCAGAGAAATATGTGGCTTCATTTTGCTCCTCAAAGGGACTCTGATTCCTCTGAGAAAGTTGAAAGCTATTTTAGTTCTGTGGCAGCTCTAATGTCGTTACAATTGCGTGAGATGGTTATTAACTCCTTAGAAGATCTTCTTGCATTTTTTATGATCCACAAGGTATGTGTTGTCAGGTAGTGCAGTTCTTACTGACTATGCAATTAAAGGCAATTAAAAATAGGTTCTAGAATTTATTTCTGATAGATGTTGTAGATTACTTTTTTTTTTAGAAATTTAGTTTTGTATGATAATTAGTGCTTTATTTCTGTAACTTAAGAAAAAAGGCAATTAGGCTTAAATCCAGTTTCTTAATTCTAGCTCTTATTTAGATTCATTTAGGAGTCAACATCATAAGGTCTTGTTTGAAACATCAGGTTTTGTATAAATATAGGGAAGATAATCCCATTGGTATTGTGTAATAAGGATATTTGGGAAGCTTAAACAGTTTAAAAAATTTTATTTCTATAGCTCACTTCCTTGTTGTGTAAATTTTTCCTTCTTTCCCCTAAGGATGGAAATGATTTTAAAGAACCGTATCAAGGAATGCAGTTCTTCCTATCTCAGATACTCACAGTCAAACTCTGTGTGAAAGAGCCTGATATTGTCTTTGAGCCACCTTTGGGAGCATGTTGGGATTTAATCAGTCACTGCTTCCAAAAGATCCTGCAGAGTGCAGAGGAACTCCCAAAGGTACTGGATAAGTTATAGCTGCGTAAAAAATACAATATTAATAAAAACTATCTATAATATAACAAGTTATGAATGAAGCTGAAGACTGGAAAATAGAAGATAAAGATGAGGATTGTGAATCATGAACTGAGCAAACTTTTTGGTTATAGACAATATTTTTTCAGAATAAAGTTATATTGAAGCGCTGGTTTGATTTTCAGAAGTTTTCACAAGCACAACATGTGAATAACCAAGTGTTAATTATGGATCAGAGCCTTTTCACATTGCACTGTTTTTACCAAATAATGTTTTTTAATGTGGTGGGTGAATGGGTAATAGAATACCTTTTTTTTTTTTCTCCTGCTATTCTGTGTCTTGTTACAGTATTTGTAATGATTTTGTGCAGGTGGAGAAACTTCTATTTCCGAAATTACGAAGAGGTGGTCTCACTCTTAACACGGTCAAACCACATGAGTCATTGTTTTTAGACTATATAAACAAACTTGAAAAGATCTTTGAAAGCAACATACTTGGTCCAAAGAAGTAAGTTCTGGCTGGTAACTCCATTGCCCTTCCAAACCCTCAGTTTCATAACTCTGTCTATTTGACTCAATAGACAGTTTGAGTATATTTGTTTCTTTCTACAGAGAAACTTTGCATCAGAAACTTATGCTTGTTTTTGTGGTCTTGTGTGTTTAAGGTATTTAAATGTGTACAGGAAGTACAGCAATTTGTTGAACAACAAATCACAGCGAGATGTCAAAAAATTTTTGGAGAAAAGTCCTTCTTTAGATGCTTTAACTGAGGTAATGTGTTCTTGACAACTGCACCATGTCCATACAGCTGCTAAAACATCACACATGACTTCCTAACTTATTGCCTAAAGAACAAATAACTTATTTTTCCCTTGAGAATACTAGGTAGTTCTCAATTTACATAGCCCCTTACTGCAGGGCTGCTGTGGAGGAGGTTTCTTTATAACCTTCTTCTGTGAGTTTTGTTCTTTCTTAGCAAAGAGGCTGCCCAGAGCATTTGGTCAATCTGCAGCTTGCGTGTCTTTTGAATGTCTTGTCCTCAGTCAGCCCTGTCCACTCTGCATCCCTGAGTTAGCATATGGCTAATGCTCTCTTAGGCAGCTTGGGGTCTTCTCTACTATGGCAAATCACTGTTTTTCAGCCAGGAATCTGTGGATATGAGCAGGTCTCTGGAAAGATAAAAATGAGTTTTCCTTCTTTTGTTTGGAATAAATGATCCAATTTGTTGGATGGAAATTATTATTTGTGTCAGATTTGTCAGCTATAGGCTTTTAGGAAAAATAACAGATGTATTATATTCTGTTTTTAGAAAATTGACAGCTTCACAGAACTGAAAAGAGAAATTGCTTCTATGGATGTTACTATTCCTCTGGCCATGTTCTGTCTGGATGCTTTACAACTGAATGAGGAACTCTGCAATCGGACACAAAATCTCAAAGACATATTGATTGAATTTGAAGTGGTGGAAAACAGAGAGTTAAATCAAAGGTACCTGTTGTTTGCATGGATGGTTCTTGCTGTCTGCCTGTGGATGAGATACCTTTATTCATCTGCTGGGTTTTTTAGTGCTGACCAGACAAGTGCAAGAAGAGCTGCCTGGCTGAACAGGGAGCTTTGGCTAGACCCCACAGAAAAAAAAAGAAAAAAGTTCAATATATGAAGAAATCTAATATTTTTGTTTCAAAGACGTGATAACTTTACCAGATTTTGCCTCTCTTTTCATTTACAGTCCCAGTGATATGTCTATTCTCTTTTTTTTTGAAGAATTTGTGAAGACTTTAACTTCATTGCAAAGAGAATGAGTGAGATGCCTCAGAACACTGAACAATTAGTGGAATATGAAGCATTCTTAAAGAAATCCAGTGAAGTTACTGTTGTTAAACTGAATAAGGATCTTGACAAAGCAGCACGCAGACTGCAAGTCCTTATGGACTATGCTTATCTCTCTGGTATGTCTAACTACAGAATATAAAATTTCTATATAAGAATATTTATTTGCAGTAAAGATAATCCAGCCACCAGTCTCTCTAATTATTCCTGAGCATAGTTTAACTATTTTGCTTGTTAGTAGCCATTCTATTATATAACAACCATTCTATTAAATCACTGGTTAAAAGGTATTTTCTTAAAGATGACTATATTTTTTATTTTAGATGATGACATAAGCCTGAACAGTAGAGTCTTCCATTGGCTTGATGACATTAAGAAAGTATTTGAAAACAGTAAAAATATGTTGACTGACAAGAGGCTTCAGGTGGAGAGGGCATTGATGGAAAGGTATGGTGTTAAGTAATTTTTTTTCACTGGGTATTTTTAAAGAAATGGAAAATCTCAATATGAGTAGAAGTGAGATAATTTCAAAGAAGGAAAACTTAGAAGGAACCTGAAAAAGTAAGGAATAAATCTAGCTTGTAGTATTATGGAAATTTACACATAGTTTTGCTACGTTGTTTTCACTCTTCCTTTATTTTCTCCAGGTAGTAAAGGTAGCAGATGTAAGTAAAGTAAATCAATTGTGAGGTTGAAAATGAACCTTGAATTCTAATCCTGTGAATGGCATAGTATTGATAGAGCTGATTAGTGAACTTTCACTGGCATCTGTGTTTACACCAGTACTGAGATCAGATTTCATGTGACAGTGCCTGTTGTAGTTAATAAAATAATTGAAACCTGAAAAGGAATGAAACACAACATCATATGACCTTAGCTATCTTTATCTTAGGTGTTCTCAGTTTAAAGAAACTCTTGAAGGTTATCATAAAGAAGTAGAAAGCTACAAAAAGCGGGGGGATATCGTGACGGCAGAAGAATTGAGGAAGAATGTTGAGAATTTCAAAGTGTTAAATAAGAATATAGATAATGCACTAACAGAATTTGAGGTTAGTATTTATTAATTGAGTATGGAGTGGGTTACAATGTGCTAGATGAGCAAAAGTTTGGTTCCTGCCCAATTTTCTTTTCAGGGTTCTGGCCATATATCGATAGGATGGCTTTAAATTGTCCAAATTCACAAAGATGTGGCAAATACCTTCTTTTGCCTGTGTGCTTATTTGTCCCAACTACCAAATTGAGCAAATTTTGGGGGAAAAAAATCAGGAAGTTTTTAAAATTGAAATCCTGAATTTCACTGTTTCCAAACAGTCAGTAGTACCAAGATGCTGTCCACAGAAAACAATTCTGGCAGAGTTGGCAGAGGCAAATGCAAGGGAGCTGGCATTTTCCCTGAATCATGGTTTGTGCACAGGAGCTGTGTTTTCAGTCCCTTTGCTTGTTCTCTAATTAAACCTAAATGTTTTTCAACTGTTTGTATAATTTTCCACTTAATGCTGATAGCCATTAAATATACATTCTAACACATATCAGGAATTTCAAATGCTAAGAAACAAACTGAAGACCAAGATTTCTAGATTCTATTCAGGGCTCTCCATCCAATTTACTGTATCATCCTAATTTGAACAGTTTGTCTTAGCTGTGACTCTGCTGGGAAATGAGAAGGGTTGTCTTTGATAGATCTCACAGGCATTATGGAGCTTAATTAATCTTCTAAATTACAGTGAGACAGTGACATTTCTCCATATATGGAGCCATAAGGGTCAAGATTTTAATTAAGTCCCACTCAAAAGAAAAAATGGAATCAATTAAATGAGTTTAGAATTTAAATAAATTTGTAGTCCTTCACAACATTATTAATCTGATTTAAAGGCATCTAGTATATTTAATTAGTGTGAGTTAACAGCACTGATTTGCTCTTATAGGTAGATCAGAACAACTAATTAAGCCTAAGTTTCTTAGTACATGTTCACAGTGAGAGGTGTATCCACACAATTTAAATGACATGACAATTAGCTCTGTGAATGCATATATTTAAATATTATCTTGGAATATGGATCTTCATATTTTTTCTGTCTCCAGCTCATATTGAATGAGTACATAAAAATGATTTTTTTATGAAAGGCCAATTGGAATTCTAACAGCACAGACTCAGGACTCAATCTGAATTCAGTGTCTGCATTTCAGACAGCATTTCTCTGTGCTTCACCTCCCTACCTCTAAAATGAAGAAGACAATACTTTTTTGAAATCTAAATCTTTGTACATTGATTTTTACAGTAAAATCTTTTGGACAATGTCTTACCATAAATAAACACAGCAATTAACACCTGTTTTGATGGGAGCTCCCAGATAATTCTGTAAAAGGATAAAACCTAATCACAAGTTTGAAAAAAAAATCTTACAAGCCTTTGTAACTGTGGAGCTTACATTCAGATTTCACAGTGGATTGAAAACTTGTGAGCCTTGTTTTCACTGAATTCCATGGTACATTATCTTATTCTAAAATGAATTTGGACTTTTAAATTTATTTGGGTAGTAAAAGATACCCACAAATGCTGAGTTAACCTCTGGACTTGATCTTAGAATGGTTTAGGTTGGAAAAGACTTCTATGATTCCATGAAAAAAACAGGGGAATTTTCAAGAACACAGTTACCTTATGCAGCTAAAATCCACAGGCCTATATCAACAGGCTTTAGGACATGTAAAATAATTGTATTCAATATTGTCTGTTTAAAAGTTTAAACAACAATAGGAATTTTTGATGGGAATAATATACTTTTCTTTTTCCCCTTAAAGGGTATTAATTATGAAGAAGATTTGCTTGGGAGGGAGAAGACTGAATTTCCTCTCTTGCAATCTATAATTGCAACCAAAGAACCCTTTGAGCAGCTTTGGGTTACAGCATATACTTTCCATACCAAATCTGAGGAATGGATGAATGGTGAGGCTTTGATGTTCATTTGATATAACATGTTATTTGCAGTTAGTTAAACAGAAGCTGAGAGGGTTGATTAGTCATGAGAAAATAATTTTAAGGAAAAAAATGCTGTTAAGTAGTGCAAAATTGAATTACTGACTTGGATTTTGCATTAATATAATTTTTTTGTAACACAGTTGATTTCCAGTTAGAGGACAATGATTAAAAATAGCTGTAATTAAACCCTCCTGGGAATCTCCTTGTGCTGATGGGCTGTGCTTTTTTTATGCTGTTGTATTCAGGACCTCTTCAGCAATTGAATGCTGATGAAATTAGTGAAGAGGTTGGAAATATGTGGAGGACCATGTACAAACTCAGTAAGAGCTTCCCAGATGTGCCTGTGCCCAGGCGCATGGCAGAATCCATGAAATTCAAGCTTGATAAATTTAAACAGCATCTTCCTGTCCTGTCAATTGCCTGCAATCGTGGAATGAAGGAGAGACACTGGGAGCAGGTACTTTAAACTCTGCTTTAACTTGTGGAAATATTCTGCCACAGAAACTGACAGTCCAATATCTTTTATCCTGTGACATGATAGATCCAGTTTGAAATTTGTAATGCCACAGGCAGAAGCTTCTTAAATCAAGAATTTATGGCAGAAAAGCAAATTAGGGTGTTACACTAATACTTTGTTAGAATTTGTTGCTTGCTGTTTGAAAGTATTTTACAAAAATGCATCTTGATGATAGATTTATTCCTTACTTTATTTTCAGATTAGTGAAATTGTAGGATGTGAGATCAAAACTGATGAAAACACTAACCTTAAATACATGTTGGACTGTGGACTCTCAAAATTTATTGAACAGTAAGAAGTTTTAATCTAGTCTCATTTTTAGACATTTTATTTCATAGTTCAGATACCAAATATTAGTTCTTTTGGGGGTTTTTGTGCTGTTAGAACATGCTGTAAAATCAGCTATGTTTATCAAGGTGTGAACTGTGACTTGTTCTTGTAGCACAGAGGCATAGAAATCCAGTTGTATTCATAAATCACTTAATTTGCTCATTCAGAATTTTCTGTCTGTATTTGTTTTCCAACTAATATCAATATCTCTAACTTGATGAGGCTGAAAGTGGAAAAATGTTCCTTGAAGAAAGAGTCTATGATATTATTATGAAAGGTGGTCTGATATGCAACTCTACCTACAACTGCTTTTTTTCTTTTGCTCTTCAGCTATGTTACAAAAACATTTTAAAGATATGTTTCATTTCAATTTAGAATAGAACCTGTTGGAGCAGCTGCAAGTAAAGAGTATTCCTTAGAGAAATCAATAGAGAAAATGAAATCAGAGTGGGTCAATATGTACTTCAGTTTGGCAAAGTACAGGGATTCTGTAAGTAAACACCAAATCAATATATATATATATATCTGAAAAAAATAATTTTGATTCTGAATACCAATTGAGAAATATTAAAGGGATATGCTGCTGATTCACTGTGGTGCAATGGAAAGTTGTATCTTAGCCCACAGCTGGGCAAATGTCTCCATTGTTATAACTCTTTCTGTGTGGACTTTAGTATCTGAACAGCTTGTGATCTCACATACTCATCCTAACAAATCTCTAAGCCTGAGGACTTGCCCAATATTGTATGGAAAGCTGGACAGGAGCCAAATTTTAACTTGCCCAGAAGAAACAAGAATCACAGTGCAAAAGATTGGGCCAGAAGGTACCAGCTTCCTATCACAAAACAATCTGTCTCTGGACCTTTGAAACAGAGGTGTACAGAGGAGATTCCATTTGATATCTTCACATCAGAGAGAAGGGAGAAATTGGAAGCTAAATGAGTGGTGAAATAAAGTGACTGCTATTTGACTTACTAGAATGTGATGTGTTTATAGGATATCAACATCCTGTCGTCAGTGGATGACATCCAGCTTTTGCTGGATGATCACATTGTTAAGACTCAGACAGTGTGTGGCTCTCCCTTCATCAAACCAATAGAAGCTGAATGTGTGGTAAGGAAAAGCCTTAAGTCTGATTGAGCTTGCATGGCTCATAATATGCTTTCCCCAAGTGCTTCAAGGTATTTTGACATTGTTAGAGAGTTGTTAACTAAGAGCACATTCATATTTTTTGATTTTTTTTTCTTGTTGTAATTTTGCTTAACTACTAAATGTTTTCATTGCAGGCTTGGAGAGATAAGCTGTGTTCAATGCAAGATATTATAGATAGCTGGTTAAAATGTCAGGCAACATGGCTGTATTTGGAACCAATTTTTAGTTCAGAAGACATTATAGCTCAAATGCCTGAAGAGGGCAGAAAGTTTAAGATTGTGGATTCCTACTGGAAAAACATTATGACAGAAGTGGTAAGTGCTAACATTTCATAAATTATGCATTTTTATTCACATCTGGTAACCTGATTATTAATGTCGTGTGCATACACTGTTCTTTTCTGCAGTTGGGTATTTGTAATGATGGAGTGGAAAATCCCTTACTAAAGCCCAAGAAATTCTAGTCTTGCAGTAAAATTGTAGATTACATCATTAGTGTATTGAGATTTCTGTAAAGGCTGGGTGTTGAAGGGTGAATTATAGCTCAAGGAACATGAATTCTAAATTTTCTAGCTTTCTTATGGCTAAATGGTCATAATTAGCTAGAAAGATGATTTGTGCTTTCAGGATCTGCTTATGACTTCACTGACAAGGTGCATAGCCTTGTCTGGATACAGGGAGAGTTTGCATTAGACTTACAGGGTGTACACACTTTTGGAGAAACTAAATGGATTTTTTAAATTTGATTATTCTCTCATATGTGAAGGCATGGTTATTTAAAAAATTAATGCATATGGACTGTCATGGTGACATGTCAGGTTAAGATAATGGGGATAGGAAGTGCAATTTGGTAATCTGTTCAATTCCCAGTAAATAAGAAGTTGAGTAAGAGGCCAGACAGTGGTGGTGTGAGCTGAGATGTTTGTCAAAAATGCTGGGAGTGTGTGGTTGTGTGATAAAGGTGTTGAAATAATCAGTGTAACTAAATAGGAGTTGAGACCTGTCCAAGAGCTCAGACTTTGTGAATGATGAGGCCTGTACTGAAATAGAACCCTCTGAAGAGGAGTGTTATGAGAAAGAGAGAGCAGGGAATAATTGTCGTGTGCTGTCCCTGACAGAATTTATTTGGGAGTGGAAAACAATGTGACACAGGAGCAAGTGCCAAAGATCTTATTTGTTGATACTGCCTTCTTAATGTCTATAAAGTTCAAGTTGGTAACATTGACAGTCTGAAAACCAAAACTATCAAATAATGCAAACATATTTAATAAAAGCACATTACAGAGAAGAATTACAGCATTTTAGCCTGCTGCAGTATATGTGATTGATATTAACAATTTTAATGTAAAACTTTTTCAATTTTTAGCAGTATGTGCTATGTGTTTGTTTTTACAAAGGTGAAAGACACAAAGGTACTTGTAGCAACTGAACAACCCAAGATGTTAGACAGACTTCAGGAAGCAAATACTCTCTTAGAGGACATTCAAAAGGGGCTGAATACTTACTTGGAGTCGAAAAGATTATTTTTCCCAAGGTAAATTAATTAAACAGGCCTAAGTTAGAAACAAGAAGCCATAAGCTCTTTCCAGCCATTTCAACTGAACTTAAAAGTCTCATTTTATAAACATGTGGGACACAGTCACATGCAGCAAAAGATGAAAAGCTGTTCTCCTCTCCAGACATAATTCATTTTCCTCAGTTGTGAAATGCCAGAACGGGTGGGGATGGGGAGGCACAATCTGTCTATCACAATGTAAACTTTGATTGGGAAAGGCATTATTACTTACAGGGTATTTTTGGAGGAGCTTGCTACCTTCCCATGGCTGATCTGCAATTATGTCCCTGCCCCACCCTCTTTAGAGGTGTGTGATCCGTGGGAGCTGTACATGATCACGAGGAGCAGGATTCAGGGTTTTTACAGGATACTTAATGGCTGGCTGGAGCCCTCTGGGCTTTCCTGCCTGAGTTTGAGAACCCTTATTCTTCCTTTGCATAAATAGATGATCACATTGAAATTCTGAAAAAACAGATGTGATAAGTTTTATAATGTTAAAAATTGCTTAAAGAAAGGGATTTGAGATAATAATTTCCTCTCTGATATACTAGTATCTTAAGCAACAATAAAACCAGTTGTATGAATGGATTATTAAGGGCAATTTTCATGACTGGAAAGTAATTGTATTTTTCTGGCAGATTCTTTTTCCTGTCTAATGACGAGCTGCTTGAAATATTGTCTGAAACAAAGGATCCACTTCGAGTGCAACCACATTTAAAGAAGTGCTTTGAAGGAATTGCTAAGCTGGAGTTCACAGAAGATTTGGAGATCATAGGCATGATCAGTTCAGAGAAAGAAATAGTTCCTTTCATAGATAAAATCTATCCAGAGAAAGCAAATGTAATTTTAAAAAATTTTTTACTATATGAAATTAGATTAATACATAATACATAGCATAAAGTGCATGTTTTTGAGGGAATTAGGTTTAAACCATTTAGGATCACATCATGAAAGGAGTTTAGGAAGTGATAGTGCTGACTGATACTCTAGAATAAAAAGGATTTCCTACAAAAAGGAGTAAGGCATCCCAATTTTGCAGTAAATTCCTCTGAAAGGTGGGACATGTTTGAGTTACAGATACTCTTTTCCCTTAATCCTGCAGGAACAAAGCATGCCCTGGGTTAAAATGAGCAGGCTTAGCTGATCATGCAATCTGTGTTTTTTGTTTATGCTTATATGAAACATATCCAGCTGTTTCTTTATCTGGGTTGTCTTTAGAGTTAGCTTGAGCTAGCCTTCAGCCAGTGTAAACTACAGTATTACCAGTCAGATTTTGGGTAATTTCAATCTTTATTCCTTTTATATACAACACCCAGATCCGAAGAAAACATATTTAAGCCTAACACATCCCAAATAATTTGTCATTGAAGAAGAATACAATCAGGAATTGTGTATTGACTCTTAACTGTTTTTCTTTCTTGAAGGGCATGGTAGAAAAATGGCTTCTGCAAGTAGAAGAAATGATGTTGACCAGTGTAAGACAAGTTCTTCAAGATAGCATAAAAGGATATAGCCAGGTAATAACTGAACTATGGTATAAGTGAGATTTCACAAACAAATGTAGATTAATAGGTTGCTCAAATTCTTAACCAGGAAAACATGTTTGAAGCTAAATGGAATCCAGCTCTTCTTGTTCAGTAGTACCAATCTGGAATTTTAATTCTGAAGTTTCATGAAATATAAGTATTAAAGCTGTAGATGCTGATTCTCATTTATTTGCAGCATGAGACAAAAGACATTTGAGGAAAGTAATTGTTATCAGTGCCATAATCTAATGTGTTTGTATGACTTCTTGTGTCTGAAATTGATGTTTTGGTTTAAGGTTCCTCGAAAAGAGTGGGTACTTCAGTGGCCTGGACAGACAGTTATTTGTGTTTCATCCATTTACTGGACAGAAGAAGTGTCTGAGGCCATAAGGACAAAAACTTTACAAGTAAGATTTTCTTCTAACTTTCTATTTCTAGGCACTGAACTCTGATTAATTAAGCCCCTTCCAATGTCTAATCAGTGTCTCTGTGCAGAAATTCTTCCTAATATTCAATCTAAGCTTCTCCTGGCACAGCTTAAGACTTTGTGCCCTTGTCCTGTCACTTGTTACCTGGGAGCGCAGCCCTCACCTGGCTCCAACCTCCTTTCAGGGAGTTGCAGAGAGGGATAAGGTCACCACTGATTTCTCTGGTTGTTGCTTGACTCTCCTGGTGAGGAAGGTGCAGCAGCCAAATTTGTTATTTCATACAAGATTCTTTTCTCATGTGTTCATAGTGCCTCTGTCACTGCAGCAGTTTTAACTACCACTTCACTGAGGCTTCACTCAAACACATGCTCAAGTAGTGGAAATAATTTCTGTTTAATTCAATGGGCTTTTCTCTGATCCTGCTTAAGGTGGGTGGATGAGGATTTATTTGGAGATTAATTCTGTCAACAGAATGTTTGGGCTGCTTTTTGAATGTTGGAATAGAAAAGTATTAATAAACTTTACATCAAATACAGCATTTTAATATTAAAATTTTTGCTGCTGTATCCTTACTGAATTTCTTAGCTTTAACTTGCCTGTATTGTTTAACACCAGTTGAAGGTCTTATTTGATATATCCAGACAGAACTAAAATATTTATTAATTTCAGAGAAAGCATACTGAATAATCCATAGCTGAAGAAAAATGAGAAGGAATCACAGAATATAAGGGACCTCTGGACATCATGTAGTCCAACACCTGTTTGAAGTAGAGCCAACTAAACCATGTTGCTAATGGACTTGGTCCCATATGCCCATTCCTTTCTTGTGTGGGGGAAGCAAAGCCAAGAATATCTGCTCCTCTCCCATTGTAGAGTTTTGTCACTTCCATGGGAAGAAAGATAAGCTTTCTGCTTATACTACTTTCAGGCCATAAATATTTTTAAAGTATTCATATTAAAATAAAATGCCAGTATACAAAAGAGAATTTAAAATGTTTGTGTAGTGCCCAGACTACCATTAATATGTTTTGTTGGAGGGGCTGTCTCTAATGATTGCACCTACAGGAGCTCAGGAACTGCTGGCTACAGCATCCCATTAATGCCTGTGTTTGTTTCTGTGACAGGATTTCTTGGAGAAGAGCAATCTACAGATCAGGGACATAGTTGAGCTAGTGAGAGGAAAGCTGTCCAGCGGAGCCCGGCTGACCCTTGGAGCTCTCATTGTCATCGATGTGCACGGTAATGTGCAGCTGCTGCACATCTGGGGCAGCTGCTGTCATTAGCTGGGTGGGCTATTGGAGAGAGGCACCTCAAATGCTTTCTCTAACCTGAATCAGCCTTTACAGAGTTACTGCTCAGTTCTGTGGGCAAATGAAGATTGCTCAGTACTGCACAAGGGTCTCCCATCTACTTAGAACAGACACTGAATCTAGTTAAAATTAAGCTGATTCCCTATGCAAGACAATTGCAAATTCCTCTCTAATATGAAAATCAGCCTCTAAATGTTGAATTACTCTTACATAGCTCTAAGCTCTTTATTTATAAGTTGTTTTATGTAAGCTATCACAGTGGAAGTGTCTAGTTTTTTTAAACAATCTGTGTCTTACTCTGCAGCTCGTGATGTGGTCTCAAAATTGGTTGAAGACAAAGTGACAGATCTGAATGACTTCCAGTGGATTTCTCAGCTGAGATACTACTGGGCAGAGAATGATGTGATAGTGCGAATGATCACAACAGAAATGAAATATGGTTATGAGTATCTGGGCAATTCTCAACGTCTGGTTATAACCCCACTGACAGATCGATGTTACAGGTAAAGACATATAGTCTGTGAATAATGTTTTCTTTTTTTGGATTGATCTGTGTTTACTTTCATTTGTTCTAGTTAATAGTAGGAGGAACCTCAGCAGCTAACATTTTCCTGTAGATTTTGCCCAAATACGGTAAAAATATTTACAATATGTAGGCTTCTACACCAGTAGAGTAATAGATTCTACTGTATCCTAGAGGATGCTTCTGAAAAGAGAAGGCAGCACATGGTATTGGAACTGCAAAGAATTCTGCAGTAGAAATGATCAATTAATTTATCTGAAGTATGACACACAGTTTGGGTATGCCTGCCTGTAAGATAAATGAGGTAATTATAAAACCCTTCACAGATATTTGAATGCAGTTAGCTTTCTGTTCCTCCACTGGCTTGCAAGAGGTAATGGAAATACTTCAGTCCTCAAGGTTGAAATATTCAAAAGCATTTGGTATTTCAGTTCTGATGAGCCCTCAAGACATGAGTCAAAGCCTTTGAATGAGGGTTTTGTAAAATAATCAGATCACTCCAGTGTTAACAGGGATCTCATTTTAGTAAGATGTTCACTTGAAAAGCTATGTGATTCCCAGGTTTTTGTAACAACCTTTATGCTTTCTTATCCATTTCTAAAGATTGACTGAATTTATAAAGCCAGCTTCAAGCTCTTGCCAGTTCAAGTGCCCCTTGAGGGAAATGTGTGCTTTTGCAGACTCTACCATTTTGCTCATGGCACTGTTTATTTGCTTGTGTAATTGAGGGTATACAAAGTGGATGGATGTAATAAAAGCTTTGACATTTCTTTTAGGCCACGTGGCTGAATGTGGCTTTCCACAATTAGGAATCACTTATGAGACAATGCTGGGTTTTTAGGGCAAGCTACGAAGTCAGTAGAGAAACAAGTAAATTGTTTACAGGAGAGCCTGCATAGGGAAATATTTATCAATCCATTCAGAAACAATCTGGCATTAAAGATTGCTATTTCTAATGCCTGTGTTCTTGATAATGTAGGACATTAATGGGTGCCTTGAAATTAAATCTTGGTGGTGCTCCAGAAGGGCCTGCTGGAACTGGCAAAACAGAAACAACAAAAGATCTAGCAAAAGCAATAGCTAAGCAGGTATCTAAATTCCCTTTTTTACTTTCCACTGTTTGTTTGGATATGTAGATATTAAAATGCCATTCTTAAGCAAGTGCTGCTTATTTTGTAGCTATTCATTTACAGTTGGACTTGAACATCTTAAAGGTCTTTTCCAGCCTAATGATTCTGTGATTCTGTTCTTTATTCACAGGAATAGTTGGTAACAAGCTCACTTTTAGGACTGTGTCTATAGGGCATCCTGGTTTTCTAATCCAAAATTAGCAACAGTAATCCCTTCCCATTTTAGATGCTAAGAATTTTATAGTGGACTTTGTGGTGATACTGAGAAATGTTCTCTGTGTTTTTGTTGTAGTGTGTTGTCTTTAATTGCTCCGATGGCCTCGATTACAAGGCAATGGGCAAGTTCTTCAAGGGGCTGGCACAGGCTGGGGCGTGGGCCTGCTTTGATGAGTTCAATAGAATTGAGGTAATGTTTTAACTCAGACAAAATGAGAAAGCTTTCATTTAAGACACAAGAAATTTTAGATTTAGACAAGACAGCATTATTGCCAATTTTCTGCCTTGACTTGTGGTGAGGCCTCTTTGTTTTGATAGTTACGCAGAAATAAGCCCTTAGCTGCCTGCTGTAGAAGCACATGCCTACCTGTGCTGTGTTGCAGAAGTGTTGTGTTCTGGGTCAATTCAGCTGAAAATAAAAGTTCCTTTACAATTTTTTCTTTCATATGTGACACTCATTTGTTGGGAAAGAAATGTTCATGTCTTCTCCTTGAGAAATCAAGCTACAGCTGTGGAGTTGCATTTGTCTATATTCAGCACAGGAAAGACATATCCCAGTGGAGGGATTCCTGTAATGACTGGGGCTGAGTGTCACTAACTGAGTGACCTGATTATCAAGCTGTGTAAATGGACATCATCTGATTCTCCCCTTGATCTTACTCTGGTCTTGCTTTTGTTTAATTTGGTCACTAGTGACTTTGGATAAGTTTTAGCATTACTTTGATGAAATTCCATTTTAGTACATACTAGTAAATGTGGAAATTTCATGCAATTCTATTTTGTATGTATTAGTATCTTTAACTCCTTAATTATTCCTTTTTTTCTCCTGTAGATTGTTTTCTAGGGAATTCAAGCATTAGAATTTCTTTTCCAATAATCTGTTACCTTAATGCTTTAAAACAATCAGCAAGCTTTACCTATTATTTAACTTCAATATTGGGCATTGAGTGAATCAGTTTTTCTGGAGAGCCTAAACTAAGTGTCTGAGTTGAAGGAAAAGTGCTTTTAGAGGCCTCCAGAGGGAGTTCCTGTCCAACTAACTTAGATGTCTACATTCAGGCACAGGTATTTCCCTGAGGAGGCTTTTAGAAGCCTCTGTTGATCAGCCTCTGTTAGTTGAGTAAAGAATAGTGGCACTAACTTTCAGAGGATCCCTTCATAGGCATCCTAATACATAGGCTCAGGGTGATTTTTCCCTGGAGGAATGCAAATACAGCCATCAAAATATGTAAACAAAACCACTTTATATTGCTTCTCCAAGTGTCTTATGTTTTCCAATCTGTTCTGTCTGTATTAGGTTGAAGTATTATCTGTAGTTGCCCAGCAAATACTTAGCATCCAGCAAGCTATAATTCGCAAACTCAAAAAATTCATCTTTGAAGGGACAGAGATCTCTCTTAATCCCACATGTGCTGTGTTTATTACTATGAATCCTGGCTATGCTGGACGGGCAGAGTTGCCTGATAATCTCAAGGTAAGTCTGAAATCCTGCTTTCTTGTAGAAATTAAACTGAATTTGTGACTTCTAGTCTGTAATAATAAAAAAAAGTCATCAATGGAGTAATAAACTGATGTGTAATGGTTGCTTAAGGAAAAAAACACCATTACTCTGAACATCCCCTCCCTTGCTTCTGCTGAGCATGACCCCATATGCTCTGGAATATCCCTTGGGTCAGCTGTCCTGGCTGTGTCCCCTCCTTGTGCACCCATCCTCCTGACTGGTGTGTGGGGTGAAGAGCAGAAAAGCCCTTGAAATTCTGTGTGAGCTCTGCTCAGCAATAACTAAAACATCCCTAAATTATCAACACTTTCCAGCACAAATCCAAAACACAGCTCAGGCCAGCTTCTGGGAGACAATTTAACTCCATCCCAGCCAATGCCAGCACAACTGGTAACCTATTCAAGTGTATCTGCTATGCTTTTCACCAAGCTTTAGTAAACAGGGTTGTGCAAAATGCACAGAAGAAAGGTCTCTGTCTAGTCATATTGAAAGCAGTTTACAGCTTTGACTGTGCTCTCCCTAATTGGGAATTCTCTGGGTTTACCATGGCTTGGTGATCCAAATCCCAATTCAAATTTATTATAACTTTATGAGTTGCTAGGACACTATGGAGAGACTGATATGGTCCTAGTTCTTTTTCTAACATTGCCACAATTCTTTGCATGATCTTTTTTGAGGGATTAACCACATCATGTGCTAGTTTTTCTTGTTATGAAGGTAAGATGAATGTCACCTCCCTTTTCCTCTATTCATAGTTCTTTAGAATTTACTCTTTCTAAGCATTTGTTACTGCAGTGCTTAGCACAGACCTCTTGAACCTCTTGATAAGATCAGAATAGAATATAATTCTAAAACAGTCTCATAGATTTCAGATGATCCATGAATTCTTTGCATTCATGAATTTAGGGAGAGATGCCATTCTTACAAAACAGGCACAGTTTATTACAATATTCCATAGTCAAAGTTGGTATTTTACTTTTCTCCGTACAGGCACTGTTCCGAACAGTTGCCATGATGGTCCCAGATTATGCCTTGATTGGGGAAATTTCACTTTATTCAATGGGATTTCTGGACTCTAAGAGGTAAGACATGCTGAATTTTCTACCTTAGTTGAGTCTGATATGACTCATAAGGCATATATGTGTGTTTGAGGCATATATGGACAGCTATCCATGTTTTGTTTCTAAAAAGCACTTTTTAATCTACTTTCTTGTCAATTCTTATTTACCATCTTGTTGCCAGATGTGCACTTCTACACAGAATCATCTAGAAAATGTATCAAACTATCAAACAGAAATCCTAGATAATGCACACATTCTCTAGTATGGCATAATCTACAGTCTTGCTTCCCAGGTGTCTTGGGCCATCTTGTCAGCTGCTGTGTCTTAGAATCAGTGCAGATACTTTGTGTATATAGGAAAGTAAATTATTTTCCTTGTGTGGTGAGACATTTTCACTCTACATAATATTTTACTATCCACAGTCTTGCCCAGAAAATTGTTGCCACTTACCGTTTGTGCTCAGAGCAGTTGTCCTCTCAGCACCACTATGATTACGGAATGCGTGCGGTGAAATCTGTGCTGACAGCAGCAGGGAACCTAAAACTGAAGTACCCAACTGAAAATGAGAGTGTGTTGTTGCTTCGGGCTTTGCTGGATGTTAATTTGGCCAAGTTCTTGTCCCAGGATGTGCCATTGTTTCAGGTAAGGTATCAGGCCAGCGTGTTTTAGGTTTTATGATGATGAGATCCATTGTAAGAACTCACAGAAACAGGTCATTATCTTAATTTAGAACAGTTTGATGACATTGTAGTGTAGAGTTATTTCAGTCCACTGCTCTGGAGGAACTCCTTGGTTCTGTTAGGATTATTTTGAAAAGCAAACTTTCAGTGGTGCCTTTGAAGTTATTCTATAAAATATTTTGGATGGTATCTTGTTAAAAATCATCTTGTGCCGTTTCATTCGCGAAAATCATTCTTTGAAGTTTGTATTTTGGCTTTGTGCTCCAAAAGAGATGTGGATAATTAAGTTGAGGTCAATTAGAAATTTGAGTTCAGAATAAAAATGGTGATGTTTCTGCTTGAATGCTGCTTTAATAGAAAATAAAGACTATGTTAAGCTACAAAGCAATCAATATTGAAGACTAAAAGCTAGGGTACAATCACAGCCAGAGTAACTGTTCTGAAATTCTGGAGCACATACCCTTGTATTTAATCACTGATATTCTTTCAACTAGTTTCACATCATTTTGTGTAATCCTGATGGGGGAAAATTTGTAAAGGTTAAGTTTCTGTTTACAATAGCAGTGTGTTTATGAGAACTGCAGGCGCAGATTTCTATTTCATGTATACAGAATACTTCCATGGCTGCAGTTTGCCTAGAAGTTAGTTTTGTCCAGCTGAGGACATTTGGTTTTAAGCTTCTGTTACTGTGTTAATATTGTTTTACTTCAGAATTTATTTTTTTTTTTGTAATCTGTGTTTAAATAGTGTTTATTCTGTCTTTCCTTAACAGGGTATCATATCTGACCTGTTTCCTGGAGTGGTTCTTCCTACACCAGACTATGATGTATTTATCAAGGCACTAACTGAAAATATTGAAAAATTGAATCTTCAACCAGTGCCATGGTTCATTGGAAAAATTATTCAGGTTTATTTTCACTTACTTCTGGGGAAGAAAAGCATGAGAGCAGAAACACTCTTCATCCACTGTCTGTGTCATGATGAATAGCTAATAGTTTCCTTACCAGTTAATGGACTAGTACAAATGGGGTATTTTTACTAAGTAAAAATCATGAAATAAAAGCCTGCTTTTGTCATAGTGATTTTGTAATTCAGACAGTCTGTGAAGGAGCTAATGTGTGCAGCCACATTGTAGGGCTTGTGCTTCAGGAGAGAAAACTAAAGTGAATCTATTACTAACTACAGTAGTGTAGCCTAGTGAACAGAATCCTGGACGGGGAGTTAGGCTCTGTTCCCAGTTCTGTTCAGTCTCCTTGAAAAGTCTTGAATGAGGTGACCTTGCTTATGCTTCACATCCAGCCCTGTGTTCCCCTGCCTCTCATTTACTAGTATTGGGGACCTTTTTTCTTGTGCAGCCTAGTGACAGGGTAATGGCAAGGGTAAAAATGTGTGGCCTAGGCCAGGGTCATCAGTGGCCTCTCCAACAGCAGTTCAGACTTCATGGCTTATGTTCAGACTTGCCTTACACTACTTTCTGAACCATACTGTATCTGTCATTTAAATTGGGGTAGTGTTAACTGGTTAGGAAGCTAAAATAGGAAATATCAGACTTAACATGATTAAAAAAATCTTCTTGGGGTTATGCCAGGTCTGTTTGATGGTGGTTTTGCTTTGACTTGAGCTTTGACAAGATTTTGTGGGGTTACTGAAGAAGTTACCACTCTTTCAGTCCAAAGTTAGCCTCTGTGGGACTGACCATGTGCCAGATCCTCAGAGCTGCAGTTTTTGTCAGCTTCGTTGGTAACCACTGATTTCAGTTCAGGCCCTTTCAGTTCAGGGCTGTGATCTGCAGTGTCTGGTTAGTGCCCTCACACCCTGTACAGTGCTGCTGTTGAAGTTGAGAGATGACATTTAGCAAGGAGAAAGAGAGGATGCCTGGGGAAAACAACTTAAATTGTTTCAGTGAGAATTGCCATAAAAGCATGACTGCCCTCTGATTTGGAGGGTCAGCCAGCAGAGTGCAGAGATTTGGTTGTGTCAAATCTGAAAATAGGAGAGACACTTCTATTTTCACTGACATAACATGTAACACTTGCTTTTGTGCCATGTTAAGGAGTGGCTCTCGTGTCCCTGGCAGGTGTACGAAATGATGCTGGTGCGCCATGGCTTCATGATTGTTGGAGATCCCATGAGTGGGAAGACCAGTTCATACAAAGTGCTGGCTGGAGCCCTGGCTGATTTGTGTGCAGGTAATATTGTCCAGCCACAAGCTTCTCATTAAATGAAGTCAATTCTATGAATGTTATTTTTCCTTTGCTGAGATATGCCCAGGTTGTTAATTAATATTCTTCTTTCTTCACTGTAGAATTTCTGTTAATTGAACTATTTTTGTCTGGTATGTTTGTCTGATAGTATTTTTTGTCTACATCTACTAATGTGTTTATGCTTTTCTGAATTTTGTTAGGCATTTTATTTGTCCATAATATTCTTAAAAAAATTAGCTCCAATAGGATATTGTAAGTAGCTCCCATAAATACATGAAATCTGTGCTGCTCTGCTTTTTCCTGTTTCATGTGTTTTTTTACAACAGACTTTTTCCTTGCCCTGTACAAGTAAGGGAATTTCTTATTTGCTGCTACCTAGATGCCAAAATCTGGGATGTTTTGCTTTGAGCAGCTAGAGTAGGATCCTCAGGAATCATCTTGTTCAGCTATTGAATAAAACTAACCCATCAAATTCTCAAAATCATGTATTTGCCTTTTTTCACAGCGAACGCCATGGATGAGTTTGCTGTTGAATACAAAGTTATCAATCCCAAAGCCATTACTATGGGGCAGTTGTATGGCAGTTTTGATCCTGTAAGTCATGAGTGGTCAGATGGAATTCTTGCAAAGGCCTTCAGGGAACAAGCGTCTTCTACCACAGACGATCGCAAATGGATTATTTTTGATGGCCCTGTGGATGCAGTTTGGATAGAGAACATGAACACTGTGCTGGATGATAATAAAAAGGTAGCCTAATTTTTGCCCATAACCTGGTCCTTGAATAAACATACTTAATTTTAGAGTAGCAATATTGTTACTACATTAGTCAAAGGAGGTGTGAAATTCAGGAAAGGCTGATGTTTAGATGGTGTTAGATAATGTTAACCCATTACTTCTCCCTAGAAGCTTTGTCTTGCTCCTTTATTGAAATGAGGCTGATCAGGGAGGCTTTTTTATTGACAGTTTTAGGAAACCGAAATGCATGGACTCAGTTCTGTGACTGAAAACTGAACTTGCTTAAATTGCCTTGTGAATAAATGAAATTTTTAAAAAAACTCCAGGTCATCACTGCTTTTTCTTGCAGAGTTATTTAAAGTTAGAGCATTATTCTCTGTATCTCTGCAAGCCTTACAGTAAGACGTGGAAAAGTTGAGACAAGGTCATAAAATATCACATTACAAGTGAATGAATGAGGAGTGACACTAAGTGGAATAGAGTGACACTAAGTTCAGTGATTTTATGACAGACATTGCTTTGACTGTATGATCAGCACTGACATGACTAGACCATGTTTATGTGATGCTCTTCTTCCAGTTATGCTTAATGAGTGGTGAAATAATTCAGATGAGCTCTCAAATGAGTTTAATCTTTGAGCCAGCGGACTTAGAGCAGGCATCTCCAGCAACTGTCAGCAGGTAATGTGAGAGCATTCAAGCTTAAACTGTCCCACCTTGCACATGTACTCCTCTACCATAGGTGTTTGTTCTTCCCAGGTGTGGCATGATCTATATGGACCCACAACAGTTAGGCTGGAAGCCACTGAAGGATTCCTACATGAATACTCTGCCTCCAAACCTGCAGGAAGAACACCGAGAACTGGTGAGAGCCTTCTTTTTTTTGCACAGGTCTAATTTAGAAGATTAACTATAAGGTGACATTCACAGTTGCCCACTTGAAGGCAGGTATGCAGAGTCAAAACTTTATTATTACCATTAACAGTTTGGTCTTCAAAGCCTTTTCCACCTCATTTCTTACATGAAGAAGATCTCTTTGTGCTGTGTATTATACTATGTTTTCTATAAATGCAATAAAAAATAAGTGTTGGTGAGAATCAGCTTTTAATGAAAATTTAAAACCCCTATTATTGGGCATTAAAATCTAGTAAAATATTTGGAATAATATTAGGATTGGAGCTGTAGAAAACTTATTTATATGATTTGGGGAGACTGTTTTTGCAGTAAATTAGAATCAAATTCCAAAGAAGTACCAAGACTAGAAGAGCTCTTTATTTATAGTTTTCTTAGTTCATCAGAGTAAAGTAATTATTCCTTAACCAGCCTGACCCTTTAGTGTACCTCCTTGAGTACTAGTCCCTGGGAAAAGGGTAGGCCATGATTTCTGTCCTGTTTCCCAGTCTGAGGTCATGGAGCAGATACCACCAGCCATGGTCAGTATTTACCCCCATGCTGTGGCACTCCTGCAGGCACCAGCAGGCTGGAATTTCTGCTGTGGCACAGTATCTGTAGCTCTGTAGGGTCTTCCATAGGGGGCCTCTTTTTAAGGGAGGATGAAACCCTTACCTTCATTTCTGTTGGATTAATTTTGTTGCCTAAGCAGGACAGGAGCCTCTCTAGGCTGAGCTTCTGCTCTGCTCTCTGGACAAGTGACTGGGTAACAGAATTCCTGCTGAAAACTTCTCTGTGGTAAAAGCAACTTGTTTTCACCATCAGATAGTGATGGTGTGACTTTGTGAACATTTCAGTACTGCCTCACATGTGCCCTATCCTGATCTCTCTGCCAACCTGGACAATTTCTGATGCCTTATGTTTGACTGAGGATGAATTGAGGGACAGTGGGGAATATGGCACAATGCTGTGTCCTGCATTGTCAAACAGCTGTTTCCTTTTCTCCTGGTAGGTCAATGCCTTGTTTATGTGGCTACTTGAGCCCTGTTTAGATTTTATTGACCATCACTGCAAAGTCATTGTAAAAACATCCTCTCTTCACCTGAGTTACAGCTTGATGAAACTCTATTCTTCTCTCCTTGGTAAGTACCCTAAGCTGCCTGATTTTTATTTCAATTTTTCTTTTTTTTTTCTTTTTTTTTTCTTTTTTTTTTCTTTTTTTTTTCTGCCATGTCCTAGGACAAAATTCAGGTTATAGGATGCAAGGAAGTACCAAAGGAATTCCCTACTGTTGAGTTCATATAACACAATCAGTGATCTCACTGATCAGTTTTATTAATAGTTCTTTGCATGCAGAGCTTTCACATTTGGAAACTGGTGTCATTACAAAACTGAACATGATCTTGCAAGTATGTTCTATGTTTTGATTGCTGCTTGCTACCATCTGAAGAAAAGAGTTAGGACTCTTTCTAAATATTTTCCTTCTAATTTCATTTGTATTTGTAAACAGTATTTTACACAGACAAGATCCTACTTTTGTAGACTGGCTTCATTCCACTGAAGACAGTGCTCTACTTTTGTCTCAGGATACTTTTGCAAAAATGCATTTTGAATTGGGATTTATGGTTATTACTGGCATTTAACTAAAATTCAAAATATGTGTTTTAGATGAAATAAAAGAATCCAGTGAAGAGGACAGTGAAACCATGTCTGCTCAGCAAATCACCTCTTGGCTGCAGGCCCTTTTCCTTTTTGCTTTGGTGTGGACAATCGGAGGGATCATTGATGCAGACAGCAGAAGAAAATTTGATTCATTTTACCGCATCTTGCTCAATGGAATGAATGAGGAAAACCCACGCCCTAAAAATGTGAAGCTTAACAAAAACAATATCTTCCCAGAAAAAGGTGTTTCTTCATAACTGTGCTTGCTTGGCCTTTCATAAAGCAGTAAGAAAGCTTGGCACTTAGTGTGCCTGGCAGATGTTAAGTCTGCAGCAGATCCACCATCTGCCAAGCCTTGGGCTGCACAGTTGGGTGCTCTTTCCTGGCTCTTTTAACCAGGAGTAGCATATGCCTCCTGTTGTACTCAAACACTGTGGCTGAATCTGACCTAAAATCATTTGGTGATTATAATGGCAGTGGGCCGGGGGGGTGGGGGTGTATCTTGTGTACTAGAAAGCTTCCATTATCTCCCAGTTTTGGAAATCTCACACTAAAATTATTAAAGTTTATTTTTATAATGTAATCAGTGGGTTTTCCTATGTTGTGTTTTTCAATTAACAGGGAGTGTTTATGACTTCTATTTTGACAAGCAAGGCCATGGGAAATGGAGCATGTGGACAGACTATATCACAAAGGAAGAGCAAGTTATCGCCCCAGGGGCTAAGGTGCACATTGGTATCTTTATTATGGAAAATAATTATTTGACTAAATGATTTAGAGGTATAAATAACTATATTAGGCTGTTTGATGATTGCTTTGCAACATTTCATTAGTCTCTGTGAGCTCCCTTTCATGCTTTTGTCTCAATTCTGGTACCACTAACACTGGAAGTTCAGCACTGCAGGTGCACATGGAGCCCTGAGATTGCCTGGTGGTTAAAATTTGGGTTTGCTTTGTTCTCTAACAGCATTTGATACTGGGGAAGCCATGGTGGGAAGAAGCCAAAGCCTGAATTTCCATTCCTTCATTTCTGTTTTCAGTGGTTGATCTCATGATAGTGTAGTATGAGTTACTTAGAGAAAGCAAGCAGAGAGACATATTGCTACTTTGGGATGTGGGCAACTGTACTGAGAGTCCTGGATCCCTCTATTTGCAAGTAGGGGCACTCAGATTTTGATGGCAGCTGTGAACTGAATGGAAGGGAAGCACAGCAGAGATCTGCAGATAAATCTCAAGATAACTTAAGCTTGTTCAACTTAAGCTTGTTCAACTTTTCATTCCACTGTAGTTGCAATTGTCTTGTCTATTAAGTACATGAGAGATGTAAGATTAAATTTCACTCTGCTGCTGAAAATCTTTTCTCAATATCAAATCCACAGCTGCTAATTATAAGTAAAAAATGAGGAAGAGGAAAAAAAAATCCATACCAGTGCTCCTTTCCCTTTGCACAGTAGGGGAACAGAACTAGGCCATACTTACCTCTGTAGTTCTCCAGGCTTTATATAATGTCTGTGAACCATAAAATAGGTGATACTGCTTGTGCTATTGACTGTATAAGCCCTGAACAAGAAGTGGGGCCATAGTATCTACTGGGGCCTTGTAATAGCTTAGGTTTTCAGACAATAGGATTTTTTAAAAATGCATTTGTGCTACAGAGTTCCTGTAGTTGCTTACAAATATTCGTGTTGATTAAGGTATTAGATATTTAATTTTCATGTTTTATTTTACTTTCCTGCATAACAGGTATCTGAGCTGATCATTCCAACAATGGAAACTGCCAGGCAAATGTTTTTTCTTAAAACATATGTGGAGCATAATGTCCCTTTGCTTTTTGTGGGTCCCACTGGCACTGGAAAAACAGCTATAACGAACAACTTCCTACTAAAACTTCCAAAGGAAAAATACATCCCGAATTTCATCAACTTCTCTGCAAGAACCTCTGCTAACCAAACCCAGGATATTATTATGTCCAAGCTGGACAGAAGAAGAAAAGGATTATTTGGACCTCCAGCAGGGAAAGAAGCTGTAATTTTTGTGGGTAAGACACATTTTTCATTTTTAAAAGATCGTTTTTGTTCTGGCTTTAGGCAAAGGAAGTGGTTCACTGAGACTAGTATATTTAGATTGTTTCAGTACTTTTTTTCAGGCATCCAGAGAATCCTAGAATCCCCTGAGTTGGAAGGGACCCACAGGGATCATCAAAGGATTAACACTGCCCTTGCTGAGAGGTTTAAGTCATGGTTGTCTTCAGAATAGTTCTTAGAGTTGCAGTGACATGACATGAAATAAAACAAAATCACCAGCCAGTCACTAAGTTAAAGCATCACTCCTAATTATGCCTGTGAGGTGTAATGGTATTTGTGTCTGGTTAGTTCTATGGGAAGCAGGAATAACAACACACAGCCTTTTCCTACCTCTAGTTCAGTTATTTTTCCTTCTTAGAACAAAACTAAATTCCTAAATTCTGAGGTTTTCTATTCAGTCTGTGTTTTCCACAGATGACCTAAACATGCCTGAGAAGGAAATGTATGGAGCCCAGCCAGCTATTGAGCTTCTCAGGCAGTGGATTGATCATGGGCACTGGTACGACAGGAAAGATGCATCCCGCATCAGTATCATAGATATGCTGCTTGTCACAGCTATGGGCCCCCCTGGGGGAGGCAGGAATGACATTACAGGTAGGAAATACATTACTGTGGCCAGTGGTTATCTAGCTGACTGAAGTTATGGGGTGAGTTCAGGTTTGCTGATGGTAAATTCTACATTTATCTGTGACTGGTGGATCTACAGGTGCATTCGCTGAGTGGGTCATTCCAAGTACAGGTCTGTTATATTCAAGTTCAAATCTGTACCTTTACCAGAGGGGGCTTAATCAATGTTAGAAACAATGTTTTTAGTGTTGATTAAACAGTGTATGACAAAAGTTATTCTAAAATTAGTGACAGATTATTTCCATTTTCTATGCTTTGGAAAAGGGAGGGAATGCATCTGCTTGCCATGTCTCTGGCAAGTCTCTTCTGAAGTTGTGTCTCCTGTTGCTGAGGTAGGCTGTCTGCATTTATTTACAAGAATGTTACCTGCAAGTCCATGATTCCTGTCACAGCACCATAAGGGAGGTTATATTTTCTAATGAAAAAAATGTAAATAAAGGCCCTAATGTAACTGCAGATACATTATTATAAGCTATATACAGCTGCATTGTTATAAGGCACTTCATGCTATTTTGCTTCTTATAAACACTGTGATACAGATATAACTGTATGTGTTCTGAGGAGGCTTCTGATGTAGGAAAATTTCTAAAATTTGCTCATGTATAGAGGTGAAAGCCAATAACAAGATACTTGACTTTGTAAAGTTTTTACTGTGTCATATCGAAATCAAGAAGGCTGAGGTGAGCTGAAATCTTAAATTTGGTAATAGTGGTCTTGTAATGGAGATCCATGTTTTATATATTCAAAACAGTTGTTTTAAGGTAAATACTGATAGAAAATGTAAACCATTTTATATTTCTTTTGCTTCACTGCTAGGGCAAAAATTTTCCAGGAACTGAATCATGAAGCTGGTGCTAGATTCAAATGTTTTTTTAGTGACAGTCAAACTTAGCAGATGCTAGCTGAAAGGTGGAAAAATATTTGAACATTAAATCTCTCTGCATCCTTTTGTGTGTGTTACAGGACGCTTCACACGGCACTTGAATATTGTCTCTATCTGTGCTTTCAATGATGACATTTTAACCAAGATTTTTACTGCGGTCACTGACTGGCACTTCAGCAAAGGCTTTGATGCTTCATTTCTGAGGTAATGGGATCTATTTTCTGTAGCACCTTTGTTGTCTTTTCCCTGTGATTTATCTGCAGAGGTTAAAACTGTATTTCTTTTTCTTCTTAAGGCTGGGTAAGATGATGGTCCAAGCAACATCGGGGATTTATAAACTGGCAGTTGATCATTTTCTCCCAACTCCTTCAAAATCCCACTATGTCTTTAATCTCCGGGATTTTTCCAGGGTTATTAAAGGAGTTCTGCTCTGTCCCCACACTCATTTGCAAGTAAGTTGTAGTTTAATTATGTTGATGTTGGAGACAGCAATGAAAAAAGTAAAATAGTCTCATAATTCATGAACTATGATTTCAATAGATTTACCGGGTTTAAGATCAGAATAGTCCCTGAATTCCTTGTTATGTATTTTCTGTTTGTCTCTGAGGGAGAGAGCTGTCATTTTGTTAATAAAATTTGATTTGATACAGTAGAGTAGGATGCTTTGACATGAGAGTCCCAGTTTGAGTTGGCAGGAAGGACAGGATGGTTAACTAGGTGAGGAATCCAGTTAAGTTAGCAGATGCTGGGCCATGTGCTGAATGGTTTGGGATTGAAAGATTCCCACTGAGTTTAGTACAAGGTATAGCAGGGTCCAGATGGACATTTCTAACCTTTTCGTTTTGAACAAATCCTGCCTGAGCTATATTTACCCATTCTTTTGTATTTACATTTTCAGGATGGAGATAAACTGATCAGACTCTGGGTTCATGAGGTTTACAGAGTTTTCTATGATCGCTTGATTGATGAGGATGACAAGAATATTTTCTTTCAGATGGTACAACAGACAACATTAAATAGCTTCAAGCAGAACATTAATAAGGTATTTTTGGGTAATGTGCTGGGACCAAGATGATACTGATGCATTTTCAGAAATACTTAAACATTGAGATTAAATCAGTATTGGAGGCATTTTGCAATATGTTGATCAGTGAATTTAAGAAGTATGGACAATCTTCTATTCAGCATCAAGTATTCATATCAGAATGATTCATAACTTCTGAGGGATTCTGTGTTGTTTCAGAGGACCAACTGGAATGGAGTAAATGTCTTGCACAGCATTTATCTGCTTTTACCCAAGATAATTATTTAGATGATCCAATGGGTGTAGTGGGTACCTTTCTGAGAAGCCTTTTTAGAAGTAGTCCTGTATTTGGCAGCAGTATCTCTCAGTGAGGAATGCACAGGTGGGAACCTGCATGTCAGCCTACAGTATTATTTTCCAGACAAAGGTTGTAACTAGAACTGTGAAAAACTGTGCTTTCTGCAGTATTAATGCTATGTAAATAAGGATTATTATGACTTAAGGGAAAATAATTCTCTAAAAGCTAGAATTCTCTGTTGATTCTTGTCTTTTTCCTAGGTACTGAGTCATCTCTCACCTTCTGGAAAAGTCACTGACGATAATATTCGCGCCCTGTTTTTTGGAGACTATATAAAGCCAAGCAGTTCAGTCAAAATTTATGATGAAATCACAGACTTAAAGCAGCTGACAAGCGTGATGGAATTCTACCTTGAGGAGTACAACAATATCAGCAAGGCCCCGATGTCCCTGGTCATGTTCCAGTTTGCTATTGAGCACATCTCGAGGATATGCAGGGTGCTGAAGCAGGATAATGGACACCTGTTGTTGGTGGGCGTCGGCGGGAGCGGCCGGCAGAGCGCCACCAAGCTCGCCACCTTCATGAATTCCTTTGAGCTCTTCCAGATCGAAATTACCAAGTCCTATGGCATCAGTGAATGGAAAGATGATATTAAACAAGTCATGCTGAAAGCAGGTGTTGCTAACAACAATGTGTCCTTTTTGTTCTGCGACAATCAAATAAAGGATGAATCATTTGTAGAAGATATCAACATGCTTTTAAATACTGGGGATGTGCCTAATATCTTTGCAGCAGATGAGAAAGCTGAAATTGTTGAGAAAATGCAAGGTGCAGCAAGGATGGAGAACAGGAAAATTGAAGCCACGCCCCTTGCTATGTACAGTTTCTTTATTGAAAGGGTGAAGAAAAATTTGCATATCGTTTTAGGTCTGTATACAATGAGTTGCTTCTTAGAATGTTTTTAATTACATTTATTTGTTTTTCTGCTTCCTAACTGCAAAGAAACTTAGGTAACCATCATGTTTTTATTTTTGTAGCCATGAGTCCTATTGGAGATGCATTTCGGAATCGATTACGGATGTTCCCTTCACTGATAAACTGCTGCACCATTGATTGGTTCCAAACCTGGCCTACAGATGCTTTGGAAATGGTTGCTAACAAGTTTTTAGAGGATATTGAGCTCGAAAATGACATTAGAAAAGAGTATGAGTTTATCTCTCAAGAAATATATGAAGCAAAAGTTTATTCCCCTGCCCCTTATGTCCCCTCTGTATTTGATCTGTCCTTATAAATTGACAAAGCTAAGCCAACTCTGCATTTCAGTGCAGGTCAAAGATACCAAGACATATGTATCTGATGTTTCTGAAAATCAGGCCACTCTTCAAGAAGAGTACAAAATATTTCTAATAATGGGGAAAATACATTTCTGCATTCCCTAACACAAATATGACTTCATAAGTTTAGAGTGATTTTTTGAGAGTTGACATAAAAACAGACTGTATTTTCAAATTAATGTGGAATTTTTTTCCCCTAGAGTTGTGTCAGTGTGCAAATATTTCCAAGAAAGTGTGAGAGAACTCTCTGTTGGCTACTACGCTACACTGCGCAGACACAACTACGTGACACCAACTTCCTATGTGGAACTGATTCTCACCTTCAAGACCCTGCTGAATAGAAAAAGGGAAGAAGTTGACATGATGAAGACTCGCTATCTTGTGGGACTTGAAAAGCTTGAATTTGCATCTTCACAAGTAAGTTTTAGACGAAAATGCTGAATATGTGCCATATGCACATGTCAGTGTGGGGTCTGTATGGTTGAAATTTATAAAAATAGAACTTATTAATTTGTTCTTCACTATATTCATCATGCTGTGGATAGTTTTCTACAGAAAGCCAGCAGGAAAAGTTTCTGCTTAGTACCATGAAGAAACTGTGATCTCTGCTTTTGTATTATAGCTCTTAATAGAAAACAAAATTAAAATGAAACTACTCATTAAATGTTGAAGGAATAAACATTATAAATTTCATTATTTTCTCAAAACCCTATATGGAGAATCCACCTCAGCATTCTAGTACCTATTACCCTTTCCAAAATAGGGGAGAAATTCAAAAAACATTGTAAGACAATATTAAACATTAATTCTTGAGTAGATTCCAAGTAGGAAATTGTTTGGGTTCCAGATAAATAATTCCTTTCTCAACCCATGTGATCCAGGGATTGATCTTTCCAAGATACAAACTAAAGTGGCTTCTAGATCCTTGCTGGATGAAAAAGAAGATGCAGTTTACAGCTGTTGCTGTCATTAATTCTGTGTTCCATTCCAGGTTTCTTTTGGATTTTGTTTTCCACCTGTGCACTAAAGGATTATTTGGACTTTAATTATTTGAAAGTGACTGTGAGGAAAAAATGGAATTAATCAATATATTTCTTGTTCTTGACATTAATGAACCTTTAAAAAGCAAGTCTATTGCATAGATGATGATAAATATACCTTTAAAAATCTAATCAGTTAAATGAAACAGCTCTTAGTAAAAATAAACTAGACAACTATTAATTCTTTTAGATCAAATGTCCTTTTAAAGATTGTATCACTATAGGTTCTTGTAATCTTTTTTCCTAAGACATCAAGATATGAAATGCACGCAATGTTTGCACAGATTTTTTTCCTTATTTCCTGTTGTATTCATCAGGTTGCAGACATGCAGAAAGAACTGACTGACCTTCAGCCTGAACTGATTAAAACATCTGCAGAAACAGAAAAAATGATGGTCAAGATTGAAAAGGAAACAGTTGAAGTGGATGCAAAAAAGGCAATAGTGTCAGCAGATGAAAAAGAGGCCAATGATGCAGCTGCTGTCGCCCAAGGTATTAAGGTAAAGCACAAGGGCTTGAGCCTGGAGCACAAAGAGTTCCAAGTAAATGGGAGCTGTGATGATGTGTTAATGGGGCCAGCCAAGCTCTTAAAGTAACAAAATTGCAGATGATGAATGACACACTCCTGATATAAACAGGGTAAATTTGGGCTGTTTGGAGCCTGACTGCCTCTCACAGTCCTGCACAGCTTCCCTTGATAGTTCACGCTCCAAAAGCTGTATAGCTCTTATTTCTCTACTAATATAGTCTTATTTTCAACAGACTGAATAATGAGTTTATACTGTGTCCAGGGCCAAAGACAGTTAATTTAGAGTTAGCTGAGGTAATTTGGCATATGCTGCACGTAGTCCTATTAGGCATAACTTTAGAGGTAATGCCATAGCCTGATGTCTGTAACACAGAATTTCCTGTGAGAAGCCTCAAGATTCCTCAATATTTTTTCTGTAACTAGCTGGAAATGTCAGTGATATTTAATATGGATAATTGCTGAGATCAGAGTATATGATAAAGAATTTAAACTACACAGTATCCATTTTTCACCTGATCAACACTGTAAGATTTAACTAAGAACAGCTATATCTAATCTTTATTTTAATTCTCATTGCTAAACCAGAGAAACTTTGATCTTGAAAGCTTATCTGGCTTTTTCAACTATCAGTTCATTTTATGGAAGTTACTAATTTCTCTACAAACCATCCCCCTTTAAATCATGCAGTCAAATTGTGAAAGTAGTTTTATCTCCTAGAAACACAATGTTGTGAAGAATCTATTTAATGGGTGCTGAACAAGAGAGAAGGTTGTGCGAGGCTGTGCTGTAGTGGGGTGATGAGGCTGCAGGCCTGGTATTGTGTGAAGGTTTACAGCTTTCTGCCCCAATGTCTTAACAGGACGAATGTGAAGCAGACCTTGCGGAGGCTCTGCCAGCTCTGGCTGCAGCAGAGGCTGCTCTTAACACCCTGAATCCTTCCGACATCAGTCTTGTGAAATCCATGCAGAATCCACCTGGTCCTGTCAAGCTCGTCATGGAGAGTATCTGTATCATGAGGTCAATTAAAGCAGAGAGGAAACCCGACCCCAGTGGCAGCGGTAATGACACAGCTTTTGTTATCCCTGCCCCAGGAATGTGTAGTTGCTGCTGTGGTGTGCTGGTGAGGTGCTTCTGGCATGAATGCAGCTGTGTGCACTGAGGTGCATTTTGGTGGCAGTGACAAGTACACTGAGTAGTGAAGAGCTGCTTTTGCCGTGCTAACATACTGCCCTTGCCTGACACTGCTGTACAAGCTTTGTAAATAGGATCTCAGTCACCAGCAAAAAGTCATCTCTTCAACTTGATTTGACCCAAACTTGAGATTTGAAGTGCCTTGAGGAACTCTGGGCACTGGAGGTGTGCTGTGCACCATCTGCCTGTGTTTCCCCTTGTAATCCCTGCTTCCAAACGCTCAGTTATGCTGGGAGAGGGAATTCTAGTTATACCTCTGCATAGGTGATTATTCTAACAAGATTTTTCTGAGTTGTTTAATATTGTTATTGTGGGATTGCACAGGATTTGCAAGGTAGGAAAGAGACCTTTTTCTTTCACTTTTCTTCTACCTTATACAGTTCAACCCTTCATAATTAAAAGTAAGAATTATATAAATGCCTTTCATCCAAAATGGTCTTATCTAGATTAAGAAGGAATACTTCCACACTTACTGATTTATCTAATAGATGATGTTAAGAAAGACTATACAGTAATTTGTTTCCCTTAATGTACTTGGTTGATTTAGAATTAATATGCAGTTAATAAATACGACATTGATTAGTGATGCTGAAGGTTCTGTCTGAATTCCTTCAAGTAATGATTTTCCCAAACTATGTAATAGTCTTTTCACAGTAAAATTCCATTGCAATATCATTGATGTTAATTCTTCATACTGTGTTTCAAACTATTTCTTCCATTTTGAACATGCATGTATTGAGCCTGATTTTAGTCTTATTTGCAATATAGGTAAAATGATTGAAGACTTCTGGGGGCCGGCTAAAAAACTTCTTTCAGATATTAAGTTCCTTGATAGATTAAAGTCATATGACAAGGATAAAATTCCTCCTCCTATAATGAAGAAAATTAGAGAGAAGTTTATGAATCATCCAGATTTTCAGCCAGAGGTCGTAAAAAACGTCTCATCTGCCTGTGAAGGCCTTTGCAAGTGGGTGCGAGCCATGGAGGTCTATGACCGTGTTCAGAAAGTGGTTGCCCCAAAGCGAGAGCGTTTGCAAGAGGCTGAAGGAATACTGGACATTCAAATGCAGAAGCTGCAAGTGAAGCAAGCAGAACTTAAGGAGGTTGTTGATCGTCTTCAAGCTTTGCAAGATGAGTTTGATGAAATGAATAACCGGAAGAAAGACTTAGAGGATAACATTGAACGTTGCTCACAAAAACTTGTGAGAGCTGAACAGCTGATCAGTGGTCTGGGTGGAGAGAAGGAGAGGTGGACAGAAGCTGCACGGTTATTAGGAATTCAGTACATAGACCTAGTAGGGGATGTGTTGTTGTCATCAGGAACTGTGGCTTATTTGGGAGCCTTTACTGTCGATTATCGCCTAAAATGTCAAAAGCAGTGGCAGGATCTGTGCATTGAAAAGAACATTCCATGCTCCAGTGATTTTAGCTTAAGTAATACTTTAGGGGATCCAGTCAAAATCCGTGCATGGCAGATTGCTGGATTGCCTGTTGATTCTTTTTCCATTGACAATGGTGTAATTGTTTCTAACTCAAGAAGATGGGCTTTAATGATAGATCCTCAAAGGCAAGCTAACAAGTGGATAAAAAATATGGAGAAAAGTAACAAGCTGGCAGTTATCAAATTATCTGACACACATTATGTGAGGACACTAGAAACTGCTCTTCAGCTTGGAACACCAGTCTTGCTAGAAAATATTGGTGAAGAATTAGATGCTTTCTTAGAACCTATTTTATTAAAGCAAACATTCAAACAACAAGGAGTAGAATACATGAAATTAGGGGAAAATATAATTGAATATTCAAGAGACTTCAGGTTTTACATCACAACCCACTTAAGAAATCCTCATTATTATCCTGAAGTGGCTGTAAAAGTTTGTCTACTCAATTTCATGATTACACCTTTGGGTCTTCAGGACCAGCTTCTTGGAATTGTAGCTGCAAAGGAAAAGCCTGAGCTAGAAGAAAAGAAAAACCAACTCATTGTAGAAAGTGCCGCAAATAAGAAACAACTAAAGGAAATAGAAGATAAAATCCTGGAGGTCCTTTCCTATTCAGAAGGAAACATCTTAGAGGATGAAACAGCAATTAATATTTTGTCTTCATCCAAAGAGTTATCTGCAGAAATCTCTGAAAAGCAAAAAATTGCCTCTGCAACTGAGCAGGAAATAGATTCGACTCGAATGGGGTATAAGCCAGTTGCTGTTCATTCAGCTGTTGTCTTCTTCTGCATCTCTGATCTGGCAAACATTGAACCTATGTACCAGTATTCATTGATTTGGTTCATTAACTTGTATGTTCAATCAATTGCTAAAAGCAGAAAGAGTGGACGTTTACAGGAAAGAATTCAAAATATAACTAACCATTTCACAGTAAGCATCTATAATAATGTCTGTCGTTCGCTCTTTGAAAAGGACAAGCTGTTATTCTCCTTCCTTCTAACAGTAGGCATTATGAAGGGAAAAGGCCAGATAGATGATGCAGTTTGGCGTTTCCTACTGACAGGAGGTGTTGCTCTTGATAATCCTCACCCCAATCCAGCTCCAGACTGGCTATCTAACAAATCATGGGCTGAGCTCGTTCGTGCATCTTGCCTGACAAACTTCCAGGGACTAATGGAACACGTAAGAGACAATACTTCCAAGTGGAAGCCAATCTATGACTCTGTCAAGCCCCATGAAGAAGACTTCCCAGACACCTGGAGCTCACTGACAGGGTTGGATCGCATGGTTATTCTCAGGTGCTTGCGACCTGACAAAATTATCCCGGCAGTGCAGATCTTCATTGTGGAAAACATGGGAAGAACATTCATTGAACCACCTACATTTGATCTTGCAAGAAGTTACAGTGATTCAAATTGTTGTGCCCCTTTGATTTTTATATTATCACCTGGTGCTGATCCTATGGCAGGTGAGATTGGTATTAAAAAAATCTTTTTTTTTGTCTGGTTAAATGTCACTGAGTCTGACTAAACCATTAATAGTGTAGGCCCCCTCATTTGATCTTTAAAGTGTCTTTAAAGTACAATACAGCAATGATGGAATATCAAACATTGGCATCTGCCCATATATAAACAATGATAGTAAAATTGTTAGAGGGTGGAATGAAAGTAGTGGTGATGAAATGTCTCGGTCTCTGAGCAGCAATTTGGGGATCTAACAGATTGTAGCATCCAGACCAGTTTATAATTTGTACTTGCATTACAATTCTTTCTGTGGGTGTTGGAGGTTTGCCCCAGTCTTTATTGCAACCCCTCCTTCAGTACGTTTCCTCCCTCTCAGTTACTAATTAACTGGTGTACAGGCCACAGTTAAAAACACATTTGTTAAATGTCCTTTAAAGTATAACCACCCAGATTATTTTTAATTCTGGTTTTCTGCCAAAAGAATTGTGACATGGAGCCACACCATAAGGATGTATTTCCAGAAAGTACTGATTTTGATAGCAAAGCTGGAGGTCTATTTTTAGCCAGATCTAAAGATCCAACTTGCAGCTCAAGCCCCCAAAACAATTGTACCCATCCAACAGGCTATTGTGCAGCCTGAACTGAACACGTGGGCCCAAAGAAGAAGTCAATCTGGCTAATTTTTTTTTTTTAATTAATACTTTATACCTCTAAATTTTAGTATATGCCTCAGAGACAGTGACTGATACAGCATATGATACTGCTTCTGGGTTGTTGAGGTGGTTTTGTTTGTGTTTTTTTTTTTAATTGAGTAAAATATTTGTTGACTTTTCTCCCTTTAATTCTATTATAAAAATGATGACTATAACATATTCTACTTTCTAATAGACATTGTCTTTGTTTGCATGTATAAAACTTGCCATCACAGGTTTGCTAAAATTTGCTGATGATGTTAGCATGGGAAGCTCAAGCGTTCAAACCGTTTCACTTGGTCAGGGCCAGGGCCCAATAGCAGAAAAAATGATTTACCAGGCTATTACTGATGGAACCTGGGTAGTGTTACAAAACTGCCATCTTGCAACCAGCTGGATGCCTGCCTTGGAAAAAATCTGTGAAGAAGTTATAGTGCCTGAGAATACCAATGAGAACTTCAGGTAAGAGTTGTAGTATTTTGCACTTTTTAATGTGAGTATTTCCTGTTTGCTGAAGACACTACTAAAAAGAAATTAAAATTCTTCTGTAAGAATGCCCAAGTAAGACATTCATATAATTTATGTGCAGTGATAAAATAAAGATCCATAATTAAAAGGTCATCTTTTCCACCAATCCAGTATAATCTACTTTATGCCTGCAAGTATTCATCTAAAGATCAAGATGCAGGATTATATTATTGATTTTATTATTATTACTACTACTCTTACTATTAGATGATTTTTTAATAATGTGCTTCTCAAACTTCTTTAAAGGTTGTGGTTAACTAGTTATCCATCAGAAAAGTTTCCTGTTAGTATCCTCCAGAATGGCATCAAAATGACAAATGAGCCTCCAAAAGGCATTAGAGTGAATCTCCTTCGCTCATACCTGAATGATCCCATCTCCGACCCTGTGTTTTTTAAAAGCTGCCAAAAGCCACAACTGTGGCAAAAAATGCTGTTTGGCCTTTGCTTTTTTCATGCTGTGGTGCAGGAAAGGAGAAACTTTGGCCCACTGGGTAAGTTTTAGATTATTTTGCACTTCATTAAAAAAAAAATTATTTGTGCTTTTGAAATGCATTGCTGGAGTCTCTCAGTAAAAAGGCAGTACTGTTAACAGTATTACAAGAGTGTAATCTGCATTACACAGAACATCATAAAGTCTAAAAGCTGTAATTTGCAGGGATTCCTATTCAGCCAAAGCTACTTTTGAAGCTACTAAAAGTATTACCCTGGGGAAGACTAGAAAATACTATTTTTTCAAATAAATATATTATACAGTAGTTACAGGAAATTATAGCTTACTAATTCATTAACTTACTACTGTAGTTCTTACTAACAGTAAAATTCAGATCTGCTTTAAATGTTTGTAATTAAAAATATGCCTTCTATGCTGCTTTTGTTACTTATATGCATACTTTGTTTTATCAAACCTAGTGCATGTATTTACTTGGTGTGAAACAAATCTATGTAGCTGCAGTGTGTTGTTTATAACATAGCAATGAAAAGATATGTAGTCATAAGATTTGTGCTTCAGCCTTTCCTGTAATCTTCAAACATGTAGAAAACTATACAGAATTTCTGTATAGCATAGAAATGTATGGACTTAGAGATTCCATTTCTATAACTATATTAAAGTTTAGGTTCTGCACTTGCGTAAATGAAGTTCTCAGTCTTCCATTCCAGCTTTGTCTGTCTTCCTCATAACAGGTTGCTGTTAGGAAATGTATTTTGACTGAAAGCCACTGTAATTATTTTAATAGTTGGCTCTTTAAATAAGCACTAAACTTCCAGTATGAAGACACTCATTTATTGCTTTGGAGTAAAACTGTATTTTTAGAGGCCATTTCCTAACATAACATCTACTGCTAATGTGACCAACTATCTGGGTGGTGAAGAAGGATAGTTGCATCAATAGCCCTATTTTTGGTTTGCACTAGGGATTTAGGCTTTTTGAAGGATTCTTCTATCTGTATTATGTTCCTGTTTGTTTTTCTGCTTGCTTGCTTGTTTTGTTGTACTGTTACTGTGAATGTCATCTGCAAACAGTATTAATAGATGGGCAGATTAAAAATTGAAATCAATAAATGAATTAAAACTCCTGTTCTCATTGTGTCCAGAGAGCAGCAAATTAGCTTAAAGTACCAAGCAGCTAAAATATAATTTTCAGGCTGTTGAGATGCCAAAATACCTATACTTAATAAACAGCCTAGTATATTCCAGGCTGCTTCTAGACTATTTGGCAGTTATATCTTCAGCTCAGTAGGAGCAGTGTAGTACCAATACCATCATTTCCTGAGCCCAGCTCTCAGTACATTGCACCACTGCCCTGTGTATCTTTTCTGAATTGAACAGGTTGGAATATTCCATACGAATTCAATGAGTCTGACCTCAGAATCAGTTTGCAACAGATCCAGATGTTTCTGAATGAGTATGAAGAAATCCCATTTGAAGCTCTGACCTATCTAACAGGTACAGACATTTACATCCTCTCACATGTGTTTGTTGATTTTGCTGGGCACTCTCAGCTGATACACTGAAAAACTGGTGAGTTCTCAACAAACTGAATGGATTCCACACTGGTTTGTTTTACTGGCCTTGCACATCCGATGTGGTTGTCATTGGATGGATGTTGGAGCTGGACTGTAATTGGAGTTGGATCCCAAACCTCAGATATCATTGTTGTTTTGACTTGTATGTGGCTACAATTACTGATGGTCCAGCAAACCTCCTGGTCTTTGCTTCATACACATCAAAGAAAACCATCAATGGCCTCTGGTTCACCTTTGCTGATCAATGTGAGCCTGACACAGGAAGCTTTGGCACTTCACCAGAGGATGTGATAATACTCAGGGGTTTAAAGCAGGACTTGTTGATGTCTGTAAATAACTCAGCTGCTGTGGCTATTCTGTTCTCTTTCTTCAGGGAGGTAAGCTGCTTTTTAGGAGCTCCTTTGTCAGCCTTGTCATTCCTGATTTTTGTTAATATTATGATTAGTTTTATGAAAAAGAATTTTGGGACATGAGTAACAGTTTCTCAGACCAACTGATAGCGTTCCTTTAAACCTTCCATCATCAAGACACATAAATTTGGCCCATAGATGTTCAAGTGTCCAATTTTCATTGAATCAATTGAAGGATAAGACTTAAAAACTTCGGAAGATCTGGAGTTTTGGAGCCTCAACTTACTAGAGTTTCACATTATTGCAAAAGGAGTTTTATTTGTTCATTAACTTTCAGGTTTTTTGTCCTGGTTTTTTCTTTTTCCAGGGGAGTGTAACTATGGAGGTAGAGTGACAGATGATAAAGACAGGCGTCTTCTCCTGTCCCTTCTTTCCATAGTCTACAACAAGGACATAGAGCAGGAGAAGTACATGCTTTCAGCTGGAAGTGACTACTACATACCACCACATGGCCCATATGAGGTGAGAAGACAATAAGTGTAAATTCTCTCTGAGTTATTGGGGAAGAACTCACCTACACTGTGCTTGTCTAATGCTGAATACAGCAAATAGAAAATACACCCCATAAGATGAAAGCCATGCCAGATTGTATCTTGTGGATGAAATATGGATCTGGTACTTAATATCTGCCATACCTCAATGGGGATGTAGAGATCATCCAATACTCTGGCATTTGTTGATGCAAAGAGCCACCCCATGCAGGTTTCCAATACAGTTCTAGAAAGCCAACAGGAGTCAGGCTTCAGGAATTTACATGGTACTTCTGCATTTCCTTGCAACCAGTCTGACCTTGAATGCAGCAATTAGTAGGAAGAGGTGGAATGGCAGGTGTACACTCAGTTTCCATCCTCTTTTTCCCTTCTAACAGCTGCATAGAGATAATGAATATGCTCGAATCTCACCTCTTTGTGTAGCCCACAGTTGTCGGGATGACACATCCAGCATCCTACCCCTTCTGTGATTCCTACCAATCTTTGGATATTTCTAATGTACTTTCCTTTCTCTTGCCCCTTACATGAGGGTGGTAATAACAACTCCTCCATGAGTTTTTGAATCACTCAGAACTTTTATATTTATCTCTGTGGAGAGTCAGTCAATTCCTGGATGTGTTTAACAGGGAACTACCATCTTTAGTTGTAAAAGGGAAGGTTCTATCCCCATTGGATTATTTATGAATATCACATTGCATAATGTCTGACATCTGAATGGTTGTTTTACAGTCTTATATTGAATACATACGAAGTTTGCCAATTACAACACACCCTGAAGTGTTTGGACTTCATGAAAATGCAGACATCACCAAGGATAACCAGGAGACCAACCAGCTTTTCCATGCAGTGCTCCTGACTTTGCCTAGAGAAGCAGGGGGAGCTGGCAAGTCCCCTCAGGTAACTGGGGAAGAAAAGTCAATTTGCACTCCAGAAAGGTGCCCTTTCCTGGCATGTCCTAGGTCTCAGGGTAATCCAACACCTCTCATCTCATGACTGTAGCATTGGGAGTAGATGTGAATGCCCCTGTAGAGAAGCAGATGGATTTGGCATAGCACCTTTAAAGATGGAAGATACCTTCCATGACTTTGCATTCAAACAAAGATTAATACCACATGTCCTGGCAGCTCAGGTTACTCAGGCCAAATCCATGCCCCTTTGAGATACAGATGAATAAACTTTCAAGCCTCTCAGATTTGACATCTTATAGTTTATACACAAGTGGATTCTTGAAAAGTGGAATTGATGGAGCCTCATTTCCTGCAGTTGTCTAGTGACAATATTGATAATATTGTATGATGTCTAATGTGCTGTAAGTAAACCTCTTGTGGCTGGTTTACTCATGGGGTCTTCCCCTTATTTTGCTCATGCTGCATGCTTCATCTTTTCCTTCATTGTGGCAGTAATAGGATTATGCTTGTCTGCTCTCCTGCCTGTTTCCTTAGAAATTGCCTAAAATCTTGTTGCAAACTAAAAATTACTAATAAATTTAAAATTATTGAGAAAGAAGAAGCAAGCAGGCACATGCAGAAATGGACAGGATGATGCCCAAAGCGAGTAAGAGCATAAAAGCACTGCATCTTTAGGAAAATGGACTAAAATACCTATGTGGTTATACAGAAAAAATATAAAATCTATAGTGTTGTGGAATTTATTCAATAAAAATAGGAGGGAAAAAAGGAATATTTGTTATTCACTGCAAACTTGTGACTTCAGGAAGTTGTTGAAGATTTGGCACAGGACATCCTATCCAAACTACCAAGTACCTTTGATATGGAAGAAGTGATGAAGGCATACCCAGTACTTTATGAAGAGTCCATGAATACAGTTCTTAGGCAAGAATTGATTCGATTTAACAGGTATGGTTCAGTGTTTTGTGTAGTACTTCTTAAACTGAACTATGCTTGTGTTCATTGGTGCTAGCTGCTCACAAGCCTTAAACAAGCTTTTTACAATACTTTTTTCTTAACACATTAGAATCTGCTTTGGGTGAAGCTTTTAAAAAGACTTGAAAGCTGCAGCAGAGTACCCAAAGATAGCAATAGTACCTGTATTCTTGGATTATGAACTTAAATCCAATTTGAGTTTGTTGTGTTGACGCAGACGAACCTACTTTAGTCTTTTTAAGTGAAACTGAGGCCCCAGTATTCACAGCACACTATGACAATGAGTGCTACAAGCTTTAAAGCTCTTGTCACTTGATTTCCCTTGTCTAGAGGGAAAGTTTTCACTGTCTTTTATTCTTTTGTTTGATTTTTGATAACTACAGGTGAGATAAGGAATTTCTGACAGGACATTTACCACCTCTATCAACCCTTCATCCAAGTTGGTCTGAGGGGTATTTAGCCAGGTAGTAAGAAGTAAATAATGACAATTCCTTTGTTTTTTCTGAAGGCTTACTGAAGTTGTTCGGAGCAGTCTCATTAATATAGGCAAAGCCATTAAAGGCCAAGTGTTGATGTCTTCTGAGCTTGAAGATGTTTTCAACAGCATGCTAGTAGGAAAAGTGCCATCAATGTGGGCTGCCAAATCCTATCCATCACTGAAGCCTCTGGGAAGTTACGTGTCCGATCTCCTCTGTCGTTTGGAGTTCTTCCAGGTCTGCTAAACAGAGACTGAAGGGGAGTTGTAGTTGAAAGCTGGATGGAGAAAGTGTCACTGCTGTCCTTGCAGTCCCTGGGTAGCTCCAGACTGAGCTGCTCACACACACTCGTGGCCAAATACACTCTGCATTAGCAGCACTGCAGTTAGCTGGGCAATTGCTCAGCAGGGTGAGCTGGGAGCACGATCCCTTGGTGCTAATCCAGTGCTGCTTTTGGTAGTTCCCATCTTTCTATTTCTAGAAGATTCATTTTAGTTTGAGTTGGTGTCTTAATGACTTCCTTGCTGAAAAGACACTGAGCTGGGTGTGAGACTGCTGTAGAACCACTGCATAACAGGCACTGTGAAATTTTATATACGTGTCTGTAAATATCTTTCAAGTTTCACAAAATGTGACACCACTTTCACATGCTTTTTAAACAGGCTATTTTATTTTTAACTTGCCATTCCATTATTTCCCTTGCACTCTTAGCACTCCTAAAACAACTTTTGGGTGTACCTTAAATAGTGAGGTACTGAGAGGTAGTGAAACCCCATAGAAGTAAGGAGAGGAGAAAGCAAGGAATAAGTGTCTGAGATTTATGAAAATGGCAGAGTTTCCTGTGCTGGATCAGAGCATTGTATGGGCTTCTTTTGACTCCAAATAACTTGCAGTAGCGTGAAGAAATTCTGCCCTTGTTTTGCTTTCTCCTACTGAACTGTGTGGACAAGGCCCAAGACCTCCTTGTCTGGCATCTCTGTACAGGAATGATTTCTTCCACTAGGATCTGATGTGTAGGCTGTAGTGAGTGCCCTCACAGTGATCAGTGAAGAGACATTGAAGAATGTAAAAGAATTTGGCCTTTTTTCATGTTAGGAGATTGGTGTTTACAAGACTGTAAAAGAAAGTATTTTGATAAGTGTCCAAATTCAATCACTTTTCTTGTTTTTGGAGGCCACTATCAAGACTTAACAAAATGTGCTTATACTATTTTCTGAAATTTTTCTCAGTAGCACTGAGTTCTGGTTGTTTCAGAATGAGTGATTATTTTTGTTGTCATCCTAAAGAACTGACTTCTGTGATTTGTTGTCTCTGAGAAACAGAAAATTGATGGAAAGTGCAGAGGGTCTCATCAAGTCTTAGATCTCATTGAGCTGTTTGAGTGTATCTGAAAAGACATCCCTTTTTCTGGTGAATTGGCACAGTGAAGCCACAAATATACTGGATTTTTTTTTTTTACATTTGTTTTTTCTCTCCTTATTCAGGATTGGGTTGACAAGGGGCCACCCACAGTCTTTTGGCTCTCAGGATTCTTCTTCACTCAGTCTTTTTTGACTGGTGTTTTACAAAACTTTGCCAGAAAATACACCATCCCAATTGACCACATTGGATTTGAGTTTGAGGTAAGAAAAATGCAGAAGAATTTTGTTTTTCTTGAACAGCTTGAAACGTGTTATGGGGCAGCAAGAAATAGTTTTCAGATGAAAAGGTATTTTATTTAAAGGAGAAATTTCAGACTGTCACTTATAGGATTTAGTATACTCCAGATAAAATCAAGCAATGCTTTAATCATTCTAGGTGATGAAACAGGAGCACACAATGGAGAAAATGCCAGAAGATGGGGCTTATGTGAGAGGCCTTTTTTTGGAAGGTGCACGATGGGATAGAGAATCCTTGGTAATTGGAGAATCACTACCAAAAGTCCTTTATGATCCTTTGCCCATAATATGGCTGAAACCTGGAGAAAGTTCCAAGTTTCTTCATCTGAACATCTATTCATGCCCTGTATACAAGACAAGTGAAAGAAGAGGAGTCTTATCCACCACTGGGCACTCAACCAACTATGTCCTGTCAATTGAACTCCCTTCAGACAAGCCCCAGAAACACTGGATAAATCGAGGGGTGGCAGCCCTGTGCCAGCTGGACGACTGAGAGGGTGCAATACTGAGATTGTAAAGATCTGCTTTACTCCTCAATGGCTGCATGGCTGGTTTGTTTTTTTTTGTTTTTTTTTTTTTTTTTTTAAATGAAATAGGGCCAAAAGAATTTTGATGCTGATTTTACTGGGAATCTATTTCACAACTCTTGCAAAAAGATTTTGGATTTGCTTACCACTTCTGTGGCTCAGGAGTATGTAGGACAAGGAGGGAGGAGATGAGAATATACTGTTGTCAACTTATGAAACCAATCCTTCACTCCTCAGATAAAATGAAAAACCAAAGCTGTATTATAAAACTAGTCATTCCTTGATGACGTGTCTCAGAATTTTCTCAACAGCACATGTGTTAGGAGCTGCCATTTCTCACAACAGCTTGTGCCATATAACTTTTTTTTCAATATTATTTACCTACATATTACAGGTACCTGATACATGGAGCTGTTTTCTTTTCCTATACTCTCACTTTACTTTCTGCCAGCAGCCCAGCCCCACACAGCCACTCACTCACCCCCCCCGCCCCCCCCCCCCACTATCTCATGGGTGAGATAAAGACAGTTTAATAGGAAAAGCAAAAGCCATGCACACAAACAAGGCAAAATAATTAATTCCCTGCTTCCCACAAGCAGGCAGGTGTTCAGCCATTCCCTGGAGACCAGGGGCCCATCACATGTAATGGTGACTTGGGAAGACGAACGCTATCACTCCAAATGTCCCCCTCTTCTCCCCCACTTTACACACTGATCACGATGTCACATGGTGTGCAATGCCCCTTTGCTCATTTGGGGTCACCTGTCCTGGCTGTGTCTCCTCCCAGCCACCCCCAACTTCCTCCCCAGCCTGGCAGTATGAAAAGCAGAAAAGGCCTTGGCTCTGTGCAAGCCTGCTCAGCAATAACAAAAACATCTCTGTATTATCAACCCTGTGTTCAGCACAATCCAAAACACAGCTCCGTACCAGCCAGTGTGGGGAAAAGTGACTCTACCCCAGCTAAACCCAGCACACTTCCTCATCTTGCTCTCTTGCATGTTGGACTAATAACTGCCTGAAATTTTGTACTTGTTTAAGCCCTTTCATCAGAGAAGCTCAAAGTAGCTTGCAAACATTAATTAAAAATAAAATAGCCCGAACATCTTCAAAGAGCTGTGCAGTCATTAACTAATCCCCACAGCATGCCAAGAAGGCACTAAAGATGCATCATTAGACTTCTTGTGTACACAGTACAAGAGAAGCACAAAGATCAAGGCAAACATTTAAAAAAAACATGCACTACACAGAGATCCACTAATTTGGGGTCTTGTATTTTTTTTCATTGCTCAAATTGCAGCATTTTAATGACTTGCTAGAGGCCTCACAGAGATACATCATTTGGCAATTCCCAGTATCCTGCTCCAAGCATTAAGGGATGCTGCTACAACTCCTTAAAAGACACAATTCTTGACATAGGAATTTGTCTCTTGTGCTGTGCTTAGGTGAAAACAGTTCATTATTGTTTTATTAACCACTGGTTTGTTTTATGCAGATATTCATAAAATAGTAACTGTTAAGAATGGTGCTGCAAGGTCAGGCAGAAGTGTTGGGGGTGAGTTTTGCAGTGCTGCTCTGCAGGAAGATGCACAAGTAAACAGCAGCTTCATGTACCACACCTGACCCCTCATTAACAGTCCAGCACGCAGGCATTTGGTGCATCATTGGTATGAGGTGAGTAGAGCAAAGATGTCAGGCCAGGACACCTAAAGAATGTTTGTATTAATAAGAGGGACAGAGATGTGCAGGTGTGTCTTGGACAAGGTGTTTCAAATTACTGAGAGGAATAAACTACTCCTAACAAATTAAACTAAATGATATTTGGCACCTATACCAAAATAAAACTTGTTTATGAATGTTACAGCACACTCATCCAAACAGAAAACAGTTTTTAAGAAGAGAATCATGTTTCAGTAGATCTGTAAGTAAATTAATTAAAATTGGTCCTTGAAAAAATTATTTTCTTAGACTTCATAAGAGAGCTACTTTGTAGTTTTCATATAATTAAAATTAGCAGAAATTTATACATTTGAAAAAACGTTGTGGTGACTACTGTATTTTTGAATGTCTGCACCTAATTAATTGTTCTTGTAATTGCATCAACAGTTCAGATCACTAATTAGGCCACCGTGGCATCAGAGATAACAAACCAGTCAAGAGCCTCCTTGTATGGAAGCTCTGTGTGCAGGCCAAAGGGGCAGGAGCTGGCTGTTAAATCCTTCCCTGTGGATTGATCAGCTCAGTCACTGCTCTCAGAAGGATCTTTCTACTCAGACGTAGCTTCTGTGTCAAGGCACTGGTGACACCTCACCTGCTGAAAGGGAGGCTGGGCCAACAATTATCACTAAAATGAAGGTTTGTCAATCCTCTTACAGATAATGCTAGTCTTGCAAACAGTCCTCTAAATTAAACCATTTTTTAAAAGTCAGATTCACCTAAATTGTATTTTATGGAGATCAATTACTTTTAAACTGTTAGAAATCTGTGTAACAGTTTGCCATGTTGGTTGTTTGTTAACCCCTTTTTGTGAACAAATGGAGACAGTAATTGATAGTTTATTAAATGAAACAGTTGTGGTTCTTGTGAATATACAGTGACTTTGCTACGACATGCATACTATGTCCTGGTTACTGTGTTGATTTCCTAAATGCTTCCTGTGTGCTGATATTTATATTTGATATGAAGGCATTTCTTGAAATGTAATTAAAGATGTATTTTAAGCTTTTGTAGACATTATAAATACATATATAGATAAGAGAGGAGTCTTTAAGAGAGGGTTTGTGCATCCCCTTTGCCAGGGATCAGGCATGACTGACTTGCTTTAGCTGATGATTGCTGCAGTACATGATTTCTGAGGCTACCCTCCCCAGTACAGGAAAAGTAATGGAATTTACTGTCAAGGGGTATCTGTTTTAGAGATATTTTCCTGTGGTTCTTTGAAATTAGCTTCCCAACCCTATTTCCTTAGCATTGTCTAGACCTTCCTGAAGAATGATAAAATGGCTAAACATTACAATTCACAACCTTCCTTGGCTGAGATGCATTTAGAAAAAAGAAAAAGGCAACTCAGCTGCTAGTTGGACATGATAGAAATGTGAAAAATTTTTAGACACATTAAGTACCTTGTAATAGTAGTATTAGAATCCTTGGATTGACAGGTTTAGAATTTTCATTTCTTAATTAGAAACACTCATTAAATAAGCCACAAAACCCACCTGTAATTACTTCAAATTGTAGATTTACAGCCTTGGTAATAAGGCAGATGGAAAAAAATGATTATGGAGCAAGAGGTATTTTTCCCTTAGCAGAGACAGATTTCCAGCTAGGGATGCTGTAAGACAGACAGGGTTTGTGCATCTTTCTAGGAGACTGAAACCTTCCTCTTATCTGTACAAAAATTCTTTTTTGAAAGTACTACCCCTGTGGATTTTAACACTGTTGGGCTGTTAAAGGGAAAGTTATAGAGTGAAAAAGCAGAAGACAATGCAAAGACCCCAAATTCTTCCCCTTCTAGACTGAATATTGGAGTTATTAGTGAAAGTTGCAGGTCTCTGCTCTAGTTAGCATTCTTGACATGAATGTATAAGTATGATCAAATAAGGGACCTTTCTGTCTGTGGATAAAAGAGGGATGTTGCTGGTGCCATTTCTGATGGATACATAGTAGGGCCCAGGAGAGTGAGGTCCAGCTTGCCTTATTCTCCTCGCATCTGAAAGGTATTACAAGCAGCAGCTTGTTTTAGTAGGAAGATGGATCAGGAAATCTAATCTATCCTAGCCTGTTTTGGTGCTGTGGTGCTGCCCTGGGAATCAACTGGGGTGCTGCTGCAGCAAAATGAGCATTTCCTCACCCCCAGACAACATCGAGGGAGACATTCAGTCAGCAGGTGCCACGTCCATCTTTTTAAAAGGTTGTGTGCTTGCTAATGTTAGTCATAAGTGCACAGCTTCATGAATTACAACCTTAGTAATGATGGATTTAGGGACAGAACTTTCAGAAAGGAGGTGTTATTTAGGTATTCAAGGCCAGATACTGTGTCAACAAATTATTACTGCCTTGCCTACCAGTTGGCTTGCAGAAGAGTTCATGCAACTGACTCAGGACTTTTATTTCTGAAGAATATAAAGTTAATGTCATCATTTTCTTCTAAATTATTCTAAAGCATCTCCTGACTAGGGTGATAAATTGGAAAATGACAGTATTTACTGGAAGGGGAGTAAGAGAAGGTTCAGCAAGTACAGGACAGAGTGTACACTGACTGGGTGAATCCAGTGCATTACAAATTCTGCAGAAAGTAGAGGCATTTTAGGACAACCTTTTTGCAAGTAAAATTAATGTGCAGGAATGACATATTGTGCAATCATTGGGATACTTCTTGACAGAAGTTCTAAGGGCCTTGGCATCTAATACAAGAGTACCAGTTGAGATGTCTGCCTATCTGCTGGACTGAGCTGCAGATGAATTATTTTCATGAAACTCCCTCAAAATGGTCGTTTGCCAGTTTGACCTCCAATAACAAAGGATTCTACTGAGACTCTCCATACCAACTTTTAACTTCAGCAATGAAAGAAAGGGTTTGCTCTCTAGACTTGAAAAAAGAGCTGATCTAATCCTTCCTTTAGCTGAACAGCCTGAAGTTTTAACAAATTTCAGTCTTTGCCTTCTGGTGCTGGACAGTAGCGAGGATGAAGCACCAGTTAATAATTTTTCAAACACTTTGAAGAATTATTAGGCTGTTTAGCATTTTAAGGCATCTCAAATATGTGATGCTGTTACTTGCTGGTTTCTCAGCTAAGCAAGTGGATTCCCATTTGAGTTACTTGAAAATTAAAAATTTTCAAGTAAAATTGCTTTTTTGTATTTTCCTTTGGAAGTAAACTCAAACACCTGTTGTTATTAAATTTGCTGTAAATCTTCTGTAATTTTAGGGCTGTTATTTTGAAATAATCTACATCCTACAGTATGTGCTTAGGAAAGTGTTGTGACTGTAACACAGTAAATTTAGACTGCTCATTTCCATGGCTGTTTATTCACCTGATGTGTCAGAGCATCAGTACCTTCATTAGTCACATGAACTTCAGCAATTCAAAAGGTTCAATGAC